>JALMQS010000101.1:6116053-6199471 GCA_024734495.1 Forficula auricularia | reverse complement strand
GTTTATTAAAATATAATTTTTCTTCTTTCCTTATAATATAAAAGAAGACAGCTTCTCCAAAAGCTGTCTGGTCTAATAAAAAGACCACCAAGAAGATAATTTTCATTAATCTCCTTTTTCTGTTTTTTATCTAATTTCAGATCTAATATATCGAAAAATAATCCACAAAAATCAAGATGGACTCTAAGCGTAATCTTTGTCAAGTGATGTCTCTCTAGAGGAACTTGAGCATTAGGTATATTTTAAACATGAAGGCAGAGAATTCGCATCGCTTTTTTTAGATACAAATTTAGCCTTTTGTTTCATCTCATTAATTAGGATTCTAAACACAGTTTCCAATACACTTTCTTTTGTTCTTCACAGAACTATTGATTACTACACAGTTTGGAGGCATGAATTAGACTTATTCTCCAGTAGAATCACGTTACGTGTTGCCTCGAAAGAAATTTCAGAGGATATAAATTTCTTTTAATGAAGAGCGAGTTTGTCCATTCAAGATTCTTAAGCCATTTTTTCTAACATTGTATTTGCTTTTACAGTGTCATCAAATGATTCCCGCTTTAGTGAACAGATTAACAAGCATTTCTTGGATAGATATCGGAATTATCCATTCTGTAAATCCATCAAATCTCAGAACAGTATGAGCAGAAGAAAAATAAATTAAGTATCAAATCTTATAGTCAACCTAACAATGACATATATTTTTGATATTTTTATTGTCGTAGAATAAAATAAAAAATGGTGCAAACGAAATTATTGTATAAATCAGAATAAATTTTGAAATTTTGTAGAAATTTTAATGTTGATGACTTTCATTCTAAATGAGGTGCATCAAATATATCAGAAAGCACTAATTATAATTAAAGCATAATTAGCGTTAGAAGATATTTTTTCCCATTAAAATGTTGAATTGTTTTAAACACACTTTTAAAAAAATCCTATTTTTTTATAGAAAAATAATTTAAAAAATCCTTATTTCTCCTCAATTCTTTGATTTTGATTTTTAATCTATTATTTCCATGATTGGTATATTAATTCCAAAAACACTGTTCCTGCAAATTATTTAGATGATATATTTCAATTTCCTATCAAATTTTGGTTCATATTTTTTCTAAATTCAAAAGAGAGTTTATTTTTTTATTTTTTAATTAATTACTATTATTTTTTTTTAATTTGATGTTTTCATTTAATCGAACTTTATAATTATTCCTATATTATTCATTCAAGCGTTATATTCTCGACAACTTAGAGACTCTGAAAACTTATCAGAATGATGATATTTGTACTAGTATATAGGAAAATTAAAACAGACCGAAAATTAAGAGAAATCAATGAATTATGAATTTGATAGTTCTATCCTATTATCAGGTTCTTTAACAAAGCTAAAATCTTCAATAAAAATATTAAGACTATTTAAGCGTCTTTGAAGATTCAAAGTTTCCGAGAGTAACCTAAGCTCAAGGTTATATTTAATTGAATGAAGGCAGATAATATCTTTAAATCCAAATGGAACTTTTGTTCACCTCCAATTACTTTGTCTCGCCTGAATTTAGATAACCAAATAGACTCGTCTGTTTGCCTTAATTATAACCTATAGGCGAGTTTCCGAGTCACGTATTTTGGTCTCATTAATATTAGATTAGTTTAAAAGTATTTTATTTTCTCAATTCACATTTCAGGATTGGAAACGATTATTGCATATCTTTCTAATTTTAATTTTCTCGAATATTCAAAATTTTTGGTTTATTTGTTTAATTTCTCCTAGAGTGAATTATTTATTGTATTTGAAAAATTCTAAAACGTTGAGAAACAAGTTTTAAATATATCATAATTACTGAAGACTGCAGATACCATGTGGTCATAGTACTTTTCATAAACATGAATTTTTAATTTATGATTAGTAGCTATATTCTATCTTATAATTGAGCTTACAATTATTTCTATATCATCCAGTAATTTTAATTTGACAATTTAAAAGAATTTATATCAATTCAGTTTTGAATTCTATTCTCATTTTTACGAATTCCACATTTTCTAATTATCTTTATACACTCAACAGCAAAAAAACCGGACACTTGATAATTTTTATTTTTTATTTTTTGATAAAATTAATTAAAATAAATTTTTTCATAAAATAACCGAACCAAAATGTATTTGAATAATGTATGTGAATAATAATTACACATGATTTCAAATCTTAACACTTTCATTTAATTCATGTAAAATTAATATTATATTGAAAATAAAAAAAATGAATTTAATGAAAATCGATTATTTATTCTTTGACTTCTAAACTGTTGAAACATTCATCGTATAAAAGCTCTTATACGAGACAAACATTTGTTTAATTAATTAATTTTTTTCCTCCCTACTAATGTTATCTTCAAAATCAAGTAACTTCTTAAGATTAGGAATATTCCTATTGTCATCCGACCTACGTGTGAAGTTTTAAGACGGGAATATCGATACGTTCTCTAAGAAAAAAAATCTACCAAAAATATCTATTTTATAATCTCCAGAAAATATGGTTTGGAAGTTAACCTTTGCATTTTATCAAGTGGTAGTATTTAAAATATAAAAATGATCCGATGAGTTCAGGGCAATTTAGAAGACACATTATATTCAATGCTGTGTTAGCGTTAGAAGACATTCTGTCAATGAAAGGCTTAGAATCATCCCTAACGCTTTCATATTATTTGTTTTTTATTTGAAAATTTAATTTTTCTTGTAATATATTATAATGATAAAATCTGGAATAATTTGAACAATCTAAATATTAACAACAAAGTTCCAGATTTTTTCTTTTTTGATTGAAATTATTCTATAGCATTCTTCCCATATAAATATTTGGAGCTCATCTATCTCCTCTTTAAAATATAAAAATGTTCCGATGTGTTCAGGGCAATTTAGAAAACACATTGTATTCAAGGCCGTGTTAGCGTTAGAAGACATTCTGTCAATGAAAGGCTTAGAATCATCCCTTTTTTTCATAAAATTTTATTTTACCCTAAGATTTTTGAAATTACAATCAAGAGAAATTCCAATGAAGGAAGTATCAAATGGATTTTTTTCTTATAAGTTCCATATTTTCTGATATTTCTATATAGACGTTTTATTAGCAAATCGTTGAATTGATCCAAAAGATCGTTTCAAATTTGATGATTAAAAGCAATTTTTCTGGTAATCGGGCTTAGAAGTATTTCTACATCATTCGGTATACATTGAATTAACATTATAGAGGAATTTCAATGAATTAAATATCTAATGATCTTCATTATAATATTTATTATTTGCTATTGATGCTAGAAGTTTCTGTTAATCAGTCTTTGTTATTCCTTACTTGCGATTTATACTTTTGCAAAAGGTTCTCATCCTGATAACTAGAGGCGCTTCCTCAACTAAGATTCACAGTTTAGAACTATTCCTATCCAACTTTTATTTAATTTATCTATTTTTATTAAACCAACTTTTGAGAATTAAATCCAAGGCAGAAATATTGAGCAGGGTCAAGGAAAACCCTCAACTGGAAGAGCTTGGTAAGAGAGTCACCAAGATTCGAAGAACGCTCGAAGGTGTTCAACTTTTTGAACTCGGAAAAACTGAACGAAGGATCAAGTGATATCTTGTTTTTTACTTTCCATATTTTCTGATATTTCTATACAGACGTTTTAATTTTAGCAAAACCGTTGAATTGATCCAAAAGATCGTTTCAAATTTGATGATTGAAAGCAATTTTTCTGGTAATCGGGCTTAGAAGTATTTCTACATCATTCGGTATATTTTGAATTGACATTCTAGAGGAATGGCTAAATCATTTTTTCTTGTTAGGATTATAATTTATAATTCACAATTACAATTTTTTAATCACTATAATGTGGGGAGCCCTTCTTGCATCGTTATCATTAAAAAATTAATTGAATTCAAGTAACGTTTTAACATTTTTTTCTTGTTAGGATTATAATTAATCATTCACAATTACAATTTTTTAATCACTATAATGTGGGGAGCCCTTCTTGCATCGTTTTCATTAAAAAATTAATTGAATTTAAGTCACTTTTTTAACATTTTTTCTTGTTAGGATTATAATTTATAATTCACAATTACAATTTTTTAATCCCTATATGTGGGGAGCCATTCTTGCATCGTTATCATTAAAAAATTAATTGAATTCAAGTAACGTTTTAACATTTTTTCTTGTTAGGATTATAATTAATCATTCACAATTACAATTTTTAATCACTACTAATGTGGAGACTTCTTGCATCGTTTTCATTAAAAATTAATTGAATTTAAGTCACTTTTAACATTTTTTCTTGTTAGGATTATAATTTATAATTACAATTGCAATTTTTAATCCCCATAATGTGGGGAGCCATTCTTGCATCGTTATCATTAAAAAATAATTGAATTCAAGTAACGTTTTAACATTCATTCACAATTACAATTTTTTAATCCCCATAATGTGGGGAACCCTTCTTGCATCGTTATCATTAAAAAAATTAATTGAATTCGAAATAACGTTTTAGCATTTTTTTCTTGTTAGGATTATAATTAATCATTCACAATTACAATTTTTTAATCACTATAATATGGGGAACCCTTTTTGCATCGTTATCATTAAAAAATTAATTGAATTTAAGTCACTTTTTAATTAAAAAGTCAATATCTTAGTCAATTGATTATTCTTTTTTCTTGAAAATAAACCTCTGCTAAGTTTAATAAGTATTTTTTAATTTTAACCTCTCTTTATTTATCATATAACATTTTGAAAAATTATATTATAAAAAATAGAATCTGATAAATGAAAGGAGCAATTTTGTCTCAGAATCAGGCTGAGATCGATTCATTGAACTTGTTGAATTTTATTCCCATGCATAAAAAGTCATTTTGATCATGAAAGAAAGGCATTATTTATAGCCACTAACTTTTAATAATTAAAATGTATAATACTGACATTTAAGATATACGTACTAATAAAACCCTCTTTGGCTCATAAAACCACTTCTAGAATAAATTTAACATTTTTTTTCAAGTCTCATCAAACTATTTTCTTAATAGGAGGACATTTACCATATATTCTAATTTGATTTATGATCTCTCTCACAATTCCCTTGAGGGATTTTCATAAATTCGGTAGGTATGTGGTAGCTTATTTATTATATTTCATCATTTCGATGTGAGTTAATAAGCTTTTGAATTTAGGCTGAATTTTGAAATACATATATTTATAAATAAAAATTTTCTTAAAGAAATTCAAAAATGACTATAAATGAATTGACGACAAAAACTTGAAATCTGAATTGTTAAATGGAACAGATTTTTATTTTTGAATTCGGTAAAATACTCCTTAAATTATGCTATTTCAAATTCATTTTGATATTTAAATCACAATCCCCTCAAATGATTTTTATGAATATGGTGTGCTTAGTTTATTCCATTCGAGTTCAGATCATAAGAACCAATGTTGGCTATTTTGATTTGACTTTTTCCTTTTATTTCTATTTCCATCGTATTTCACTGGGGTATTTGGCAGGTTTAGCTGACAAACAGTTTATTTATAATTAAATTTGTTCAATACGTTTTTTGGCTTCTAAAATATAAATAACAAGAAATTAGAAAATATTTCGACATAAATTTTATCTCTTCTGCAAGTTTTTATTGCCATTTCTAAAGAATATATTAAATTGAAATTTTAATTTGTTTTGAGGGGGTCTGTTTAATTACCTCTTTCGGCTTTTTGCTAACACCCAAGCCGATGCGTGAAGCCCGTTTGTTGGTCGTTATAACCTATATAAAGAAAAACTGAACGATACTGGAACTAATTTTACAAAACCATTAAAAAGGTTCCCTGTGGATTCTCAGCTCACGAAACAAAAATATTGAACTTGCTTGGGTACTAATAATAATTTCTCTTAGATTGAATTTGCTCTTAAAAATAACAAGAAAATATGATTTTTCAAAAGTGATCATCTATCCTCAACTAACTACAATCTCACTGAATATATTTATAATGTATTTCCACTCAACTGCTTCATCTTGATCCAAAACGTTTATTATATCCCGAATAAAAATAGTCAACAAAGAGATCTCGGAGATCTCTTAGGTGCGTCGATAAAATAAACACCACAAATTTGGATTGATCTTCGCGTCAAGCGCACGACTGGGAGTTTGTCAGTATACGTATACGCTAGGGATTGTAAATTTACCGATTTTTTCATTTACTGGTAATTCGGTAAATGAAAATTAAAATACCCGTAAAAAATTTTTCCTGAAAAATAAAAATAAGATTTCATAGTTTAGTCACCTGTCATAATGCAATGTATTCAAAATTGCTATTAATTTAAAAAATAAGTTAAATATTTACATATGATTATTTTTAAATATTAAAAAAGGAGATATTTACTTAGTCTTTAAGAAAAAGGTTGATTGTAACGATTTTAAATTTTTAAAAATCTCAAAAAACTACAGAGCACAAATCTATATATATATATTCTAACTGGCGCTTTCTGTACGTTTTACAGCGGCTCTCAAACCCAAAAAGTTTAATTTAAATTAAATTAGGGAACGAAGAAAAGATTTTTATATTATAAACAAAAGGATCATCCGGGATTCGAACCCAGGATCTTCGCATGTGCGCTGCGATGCCTTTATAAGAGCCTTAGCTCTTATCCTCTCGGCCACCGATCCCTGAACCCAAGCTGATACCTAATGTCTATATGAATTTGGAATTTCATTTTTATTTAATCTTTTAATCTCTTCCTCGTTCATTTTTCGCAGCTCTGTAGTTGGCTTGACTAATTAAACTATATCCAAACGCCTCCCACCCGAATTTCCATGTAAATTTTTGTAATTTACCGGTAAATTTACAGAACGTTTTTTGTCAATTTACCGGTTAACCGGTAAACCGGTATACAATCCCTAGTGCAAGCTATATCATTTAGCTTTGATTTGATATATATATTTTTTCCTAGAGTGATTTTAAGATAATTTCCTTTTGAGCAGCTAGTTCGGTAAATAATTCCAAATAATTTATCCTATTTCATTTACCCTTACTATGTTCTAGAAAATATGGAAAGATGATTGTAAAATTTAGATATAATCTTAATATTATTTAGAATCTATTTTAGGCAAATTCACAGTAAATTTAAATTGAATTTTCGCAAAAATCTATTCTGCTATTTTATTAGGTCAATTTCTTCTATGTTCTCTGTTCAGAACAATTATTCTTATTATTAGCTCGATTTCTAAGCAAGTTAGTATATTTTGTCAATGTTTTAAGAACACAATTAAATCAAGAGCAACTATGATGATCTTGTAATCAATGAGATTAAAATTTCATTGTCTATTATTTATTATTATAGGTTTGACAAATTGTAGAGGCTCTTCTGTCGTTTTATACGGCTTAGAAGAATACCTACGCATTGAAATAATTGTCATAGAATCTATTAATAAAAATATTAAATTATATTCAATATCCTAGTGATCTTGATTTTTTTTGTAAATATGCTTCGATAATGTTCATAATGCACTCGTTGCCTAATATAAATTTTGTTAATATGTATTATAAACAAGAATAAAATTAAATCAGAAAGAACTATAAAGATAAAACAAGCATCTGGTGATATTTGATTAGGAAATCAACACATAATATGAATTTTTTTCTAAAAAAAATACTGTATTACCCCGAACTATAAGACAAGTCCCATTTTTTACCGAAAAATATTTAAAAATATATATTTTTTAAGACCCGGATTATAATCTGTATTTAATCATGCACTAAAATGCTTGACATACGAAAGGTCAGAATATAAGACGACTCTTGGTTGTTAATGATATTCTGGAGAAAAAACCTGGCTATATATTCTGGCTAACAACGGTATTATTTGTGTGAAAAGTTGTAGAGGCTCTTCTGTCGTTTTATACGGCTTAGAAGTATTCCTACACATTTAACTGATTGTCATAGAATCTATTATTAAAAAAATTAAATATATTTGTAATAAGATTAACAGATTTTGGAAACTATAACTTACTAACACTAAGATATAGCACTATTTTATCTAGCTGTTATTCCAAAATTATAATAGCTAAAAGTCTGTAAAAATTCTGAAGGATATCTATTATATAACAGGATAGAGTGCTAATGGTGCACCTTGTCATGTCTGCGACTGGTGTCGTCCCGAAGACGCTCCCTAAGAACTTAAAGGAGCTGGGCATTTTTGGAGGGGGCATTATCACGACGGTGCAGAAGGCTGTACTGCTGAGTACGTGCGCGACAGTCCGGCGGTTCCTTAACCTTCCTTCAACAATATAATAACAAAATAGAAGCTATCATCTCTGCTGTTTACAGCCGATGTATAGTAAACAAACCTCCTTCAATAGGAGATAAAAAGAATGAAAATAGTAATAATAATAATAATAACAACACAATTAATAATTTTCCAATTCTTAAAAATAATGTATTATTCAAAAGTAAAAACAACTGTGATTTTAACAAAAGAAGACGAAAACATATCCCATCACAGATAATTGTAATTAGTCCAGAAACTATGACCCTCTTCTTTCGCTATGAAGGCTTAACCCATATTCGGTAAGTCGTCCTGGATAAGTTGCGATTGACAAATTAACAATTGAAATTTTATTTTATTTAAAAAATTTCAGCGAACAAAAGAGAGCCTGAAAATTATTATTATTCAATTACTAACACGCTTTTCAAAAAAATGAAATCAGGTAGGGATCCGTTTATAATAAAGGATTTGTTATCTTTAGAAGAAATTCTGTCATTGAAATGTCTTGAAGATGATTCTAATGATTTCACCTACTTTGATTTTCTGAATGATTTTGATTGTTAGTCCTAGCATTTTTGTTTTTATAATTTACTGAATGTATTGGTTATATTTATATAACATTCAAAATATATTTTACTTTTTCGATATTACTTTCATATTTATATTCTATAGAATAAAAAAAGGGAGATGTTCGATGTCCAACCTGGCTCTGACTCTTTGAGAGCTTGTATCTCAGAGATGAAAAAGTTATTTTTATTATATTTCCATTCTCGGGTCCAACCTCATCAGTTTACAGTTAGAAATAGATGATTCGGTTAAAAATGAACATATTTTGCTATTTTTTAAATCAAACCTCTGAACTGATGGCTTAATCAAAATGCAAACGAATGTTTCAGACACTCCGTGGAATACTTAAGAAGGTTTTATAATGAAATTGAATTTTTTTTTTGAACGCATTAAATGTTGCCCATTCAGTCTTTAGCATTTTTTTAATTTTGTTGGAATTGAGGTTTGGGGATCTTTTGAGATCAAAGGCAACGATTGGATCTTCGCTGTATCTCGTATGTAAAACTTCTATATAGAAAAAACGAATAAATTTAAAACAAAATACTTAATATATTATAACGATATAGGTATTTTAAATAAATTTTATTTTACCTTATGATATACTATATACCTAAAGAAATATGTGTCTTTAAAAATGTTCTTTGGTATGCTTGGAGACGATTTCACTGCTACGTTACCTGTACGCTAATTCTCGAGAAATGTATAAGCAATGAGTCTGGTCCTTGTATTATTTCCATTACTGGGATTTCCAATTCGAGGACATTCTCTATGCAGGTTTGCTTAAAAGCAAACTTTCATTTAAAAATGTATTGTCTTTGAGAGCTTGGAAGATATTCTGTCATTAAAATGGTTTAGAATTATTCTTAATGCCCTCAAAGTCTCAAATGTTTCTTTATTCTCTTGGAATTTACTTTCGGTGTAATATTCTTATCATATTACTATGAGAATCTTTTTCTACTTCGTATTACGTCATTTTATTTGGTTTGATTAACCTTATCATTTGTTTTAATTAGTAATAATAAATTTTTTGATACAGTTCTTCAAAAGCATATTTTCCAAGTTTAGCTGGGGAAAAATAATAAACCACACTTTCTAATTTTGAATTTGATAAATAGAATTTTAATTGTCGTTTACTATAATTATGATTGGGAAGAATGTTTTCTGCTATTTTTTTAAAAGCATTGTAAAGGTGATTCTGGGTTCGAATTGTACTTTATATCTATATCTGAAACCACAATTATTTTTTGATTGATTTTCACTAGAAGTCAATATAGGCAAATTGCAATCATTTTGCAAGTATCGTATGCATATCAAACCAGTTTCATTAATTAGAATCGTAATTTTGCAATAAGAATATGCATAGCAAATCAGTTTTGTCATAAGACATAGCTCGGGAATTAAATAAATTAATTAAGTTTTATTAATTAGAATTGTCTTTTAGCTAACATAAATGAATATATTCAGAACTTCTGTACAGTTTAATTTTTTCGGATATGATTCCTTGGTTTTTGTTTGAAGCAAACTTTCATTTAAGATTGTATTGTCTTTAAGAGCTTAGAAGATATTCTGTCAGTGAAATGGCTTAGAATTATTCTAGTAACGCCAAGATATAAATCTATTTTCTTTAACTGTTGTAATAAGAATTTTTGTAATTTTTGGTGTAATATTCTTAATTTCACATTACAATGGAACTATTTTTGATTTCGTATTATTGATGAATTTTAATTTGGATTCATTTTTTTTTAATTTCATAATTTCACTTGTTAGTGGATAATTTTCGCAACAATTTCTAACGTAAAGTAACCGCTTATACACTTAAGGCTTAGGTAGTAAAATTATATAAAAGGTTTTTTTTCAGAGCTGGTTTGGGGTGGGGGGGTAGGATTCTTACTCCTGGTCCAAGCTTAAGCCCCCCTCTTTTTAAATCTTACACTATGCATGTAATCACGACTCTTTTACTCTAATTTACACTAAAACTCATTGGTATGTAAATAAATAAAATAATACCACACTGCGTAGAATCATCTGTCTTAATTTTAAAATCAATTGACCAATTATTAGTTTAAAAAATATTTGTATTTTAAATATTTGTTCGAAGGGTTTTATTTTTTTATAATGAGTATTTATATATGATATTTAATGTTCTGGAAACCTTATTAAAAATTAATTATTTCTAGATGACGGGATCAATTTTTCTCGTTTGATTAATAATTAAATGATTTCGTTTTATTACTTTTATTTCTTTAAACCATTTTTATCAACAGTGGCAAAATCTATTTTTAGATTTAGTTTCGTTTTTCTTTGAAAATATCGTATGTAAGATGACTAGTTATAACACTATCAATTACTTTTAATAGTATTCCAATTTATTGTGGATATCTTTTTATCTAGAAATTTTGTTTTCAATTGTCATTTATTCTCATATAAATTACTTATAGTGCGAGCAGAAGAAAAAAAGTAAAATGAATATTGATACATTTTTCAAGTTTTCTCATAATTATTATTATTCATAAAATAATCATGAGATACTCATGCGGTGTACACATTTTTTTAATCAATTGACCGATTATCAAGTTTAAAAATAATAATTTTTCTTTGTTTGTAATATTGTAAAAACATATATTTTCATGTAACAATTTCTTATTTGTAACGAAAACAAAAATTATATATATGAATATCTACATATATTTTAAAAAACAATTAAATATTTTAATCTCATTCATGTTTTTCTCTATACCTATAAGCAATGAAGTTCAAAAATATATGGGATATATATTTATAAAAGAAATTGAAGATGGGGACCTATAGCCTTCGAAATGTTATTATTATTAAATATTTATTATAGTGGTACCTATATGGTATATATATTTATGATTTAAATGTGTAAATAATTTTAACCAGCATTCTGGATTTATTTTATGTTTATTGAACTCTTTTAAATATATTTCATAAGATGGTTCTTAATTCTGTTCAACCGGACAGTTAAATAAAAGGGAATTCTACCCAGTGGGAGTTGTTGAGGTGTGCTTCGGAATCCGTTGCTTAATAAAGGTTCGAAGGATTCTTTCCTTCGATTGACTTCGATGCTATGTTTGTAAACACCTTAATGGGGTGATGTTATGTTTAAAATAAACATCTTAAAATCAAAGCGCTTTTAAAATAATTTTTATTCTCGATTTTTTAAATATATTTTCTTAAAGCATCTTGTGAAATAAAGGGGCATTCTACCGACGGATAAAAAGAGTGGTTCGTCCAATCTTAATAAAGGTTCGAAGAATTCTTTCCTTCAATTGACTAAGATATAATGTTTGTAAATATCTTAAAAATCAAAGCGCTTTAAAATAATTTTTATTCACCCTTTAATAAATATATTTTCTTAAAGGATCTTGTGAAATAAGGGGCATTTTACCTTAGGCGTGGATCTGTGGCTCGTCCATGCTTAATAAAAGCTTGAGAAAGTTCTTTCCTTCAATCGACTAAGATGTTATTTTTTGTAAACATTTTAAAATCAAACGCTCTTAAGATAATTTTTATTCTCACGTTTTTAAATATATTTTATTAAATTGTCTTGATTCCTTGGGCGTAGCGGTTTGTCCATACTTAATAAAGGTTGCAAAGTTCTTTCCTTCGATTGATTCGGATGCGATGTTTGTAAACATCTAAAAAATCAGAGAAATTTTTAGAATAAAGATAATTTCTCATGTAACTGGTTCAATGGATGTAAAATGCAATCCTCGTTTCTGGTCCATCGAAAAAATTAATTGTACTGCTTGTGTAGTGGACAAGATTTTGAAGAGTTTGGATAATTTTCAATTTAACGCAAACGAATTTCCCAAAACGGAGCCTTACGCTTAGCGGACCCCGATTTCAATAAAGGGGTTCGTTGAGAATTATTATTAGGTTCACAGGTAGTATCACAATTACTCACGGGCGGAATAAAAAGGGGGTCGCGTCCAAGTTCACCAGTAGCGACAGGAAGCAAATTGAGTTTTTCATAAGTTGGGTGCTTGCTCGGGTACGAGTAGGGAAATTCCCCCAACTATTTCTAATTCTTTAATCACCTCAGATCAATTGGCGAATAAGCTATGGAGATGAATCATAACTAAAGGTAGATCTTATAAAATATGATTCTTGTGAAAGACGCCTTGTCGGAATTACCCCATGTTGCAGTCGGGGATAAATTTTCTGTTGCCACTCCATTTAAAAGCCCGTGTCCTTCATTGGGGGACTCGTCGGGAACCCTTAAAGATTTTCTCCCTCGAAAAAACAATTCCAAGGGTCCTGCCTTTAAATTACAAAATAGTGAGTGTATAAAATTCTTAATAAATTCGAATTGACGGAAATCACTCCTGAGCCCCTAGCTGAAATTCCCCCAATCGAAATATTTCCTTACCGCCCGGAATACTAGTTTCTTAAGCTGGAAACTACGTGCTAACTCTACGTAGGGGCCTATTCCATGAATTCTTTCTTTTCTCTATCATTAGAACCTAAATTCTCATCCAAATATCTACTTTTTTCTCTTTCCCTAAACGCCGGGGTACTGATTTTCTTAAACTGGAAACTACACGGTGGCTAACTCTACGTAGGGGCCTATTCCATTAATTAGTTCTCTTTCATTCTGCATTTTTAACATTAATTTACCATAAATGATAGGTAACGTTTAATTTAAGTTAATCTTATAATTTAATACTTTAAAAGTAATAAATATATTGAAAGGAACCAATCAAATAATCATTAGAGTTATTTTAATATTGTATAATTAGGTATATTAATTTACCATAAAATGATAGGCAACGTTTAATTTTATTTAATCTTATAATTTAATACTTTAAAAGTAAGATATATATTTATAAATGCAACCACCATGTATAAAATTATTAAATTATTTTTAATATTGTATAATTACGAATATTAATTTACCATAAAATGATAGGCAACGTTTAATTTATTTAATCAATTTTATAATTTAATACTTTAAAAGTAAGATATATATTTATAAAATGCAACCACCATGTATAAAATTATTAAAATTATTTTTAATATTGTATAATTACGTATATTGATTTACCATAAATGATAGGAAACGTTTAATTTTATTTAATCTTATAATTTAATACTTTAAATGTAAGATATATATTTATAAAATGCAACCACCATGTAAAAAATTATTAAATTATTTTTAATATTGTATAATTACGTATATTAATTTACCATAAATGATAGGCAACGTTTAATTTTATTTAATCTTATAATTTAATACTTTAAAAATAAGATATATATGTATATACAGTACGGTGCAAAAAAATTGACCCACTAAAAAAAACATATTCAATAAATATTCTTGATAATTTTTGAATTTTATAAAAAAAAATGAGTGAAATTAAATTAAAAGATATAGTTACAAATTATCATACTTTTTCAATATTTCTTTAATTTAAATAAAGTTTTAATAAAAGATCAAATTCCATTTGAAATATCAATAAAATGAATAATTTCGAATTAAGCATAATTGATAGAAAGATAAAATATACAAAATGGATATTTCTGAAGTTCAATCAATTCAAATTGTGTGCCTAATTAATCAAGGCCTAAGTCAACAACAAGTGGCAATTACACTTGCAATAAGCAAAAATTTCAATAATGTATGGTTCCTAGTAAAAAAGTTAAAAATGATTTACTATTTAATAAAGTTTTTCTTGGTGGATCTATTTTTTTGCACTTCAGGGTATATATATAAAAGCACCCAACATATCAAATAACCATTAAATTATTTTAATATTGTATAATTATCTATATTATTATTTAAATATTAACTGTTAATTTATTTTTAATAAAAATGTACATTTTTCATTAATGAATTGCTATTTAAAAAACATTTATAAGATTTTGAATAAAAAATTTAATCAAAAAGATTTAAATTGTTTTTCTTTTTTTTTCTTTTTTTTGACTCGTTCATTTCAGAAAAAGTTGATAAGTTTTATTTCTTTAAAAA
Source organism: Forficula auricularia (assembly GCA_024734495.1). Classification (NCBI taxonomy): domain Eukaryota; kingdom Metazoa; phylum Arthropoda; class Insecta; order Dermaptera; family Forficulidae; genus Forficula; species Forficula auricularia. The sequence goes on along the minus strand of JALMQS010000101.1, from coordinate 6,184,627 downwards.
TTATTCTAATTTACATTCTATGTAGTAGTGTAAAAACAAAAAGTATTTTTAGGGCAAGATATTTTATTTTAAAGCTAACTTATGATTTGTATTGAGATTTAGTTTATTTAATTGAAAAGTTTTTGTTTTGCCGAGAGTAGCAGAGTTGTTGATTCACAAAGAGAAACAAAGAGGTTGTCCTCTGCTTGATGCAAATAAACATACACACATATATATCATCTTGATATATGTGTGTATGTTTATTTGCATCAAGCAGAGGACAACCTCTTTGTTTCTCTTTGTGATTTAGTTTATTTCTGAGAGATGTATAGTAGATGAGAAAATATTAAAACAAACTTTTTTTGAGGATTTCTAATTTTTTCAACTAGTACACTGTAAAATAGAATAGTTTTTAAAGTAATGATTAAACATTCAGTCAAGAATATAGAAGTTTATAAAGAAGTTTTATGGTATGGTAAGTAAAAAATAAAAATTATAAGATTATCTTATTTTTTGCCGGATGTAGCAGTTTTTAATAAATAGTACACAATCATTGATGATGAATTACTTAAAGCTTCTTAAATTATGTATAAATGAGAATCTGTAAATTCTGCTAATATATTTATTTATTAGACTATGGAGCCCTCATTATCCTAGTCTCAATCAAAATTACCCGCTTCTTTTGGCTGAAAGGGATTAAATTAAATTACGCAAGAAATTTTATTTTTAAGCTAAGTTATGATTTGTACCTATTGAGATTTAGTTTATTTGTAGATTTTAATTAAAAACTACTAAAGATGAATTGAAAGATGTAGGGTAGATGAGAAAATATTAAAACAAAATTTTTTGAGGATTTCTAAATTTTGCAACTAATACACTGTAAAATAGAATAGTTTTTAAAGTAATGATTAAACATTCAGTCAAGAATATATAAGATTATAAGGAAGTTTTAAATTATGGTAAGTTAAAAATAAAAATTAAAAGAAGAAGATTATCTTATTTTTTCCCAGATGTACTAGCTTTTAATAAATACTACGTAATCATTGATGATGAATTAGTTAAAGCATCTTAAATTAGGTATAAATGAGAATCTGTAAATTCTGCTAATATATTTACTATGGAACCCTGCCAGTTTCAATCAAAATTACCCGCTTTTTTTGACTGAAAGGGATTAAATTAATTAATTAATTAAGCAAGAAATTTTATTTTCAAGGTAACTTATGATTTGTACTTATTGAGATTTAGTTTATTTATAGATTTTAATGGAAAAACTTTTCCTTTTGCTTTTAATAGTGAGGATATTCATTTTTTTTTTTTTTTTTATTAATATACTACGTAGTTTATTCTGAAAGAACATTAAGTCATCGGGTAGGAATGTTTACTGTGAAATGAATGAATCATATTAAAAGTAGAATGGTCTTTTGTTTCGATAAAACAAAACAATTATTATTATTTCTATGAAAACTTCAAGGCTTGTTTAAATTATTTCTTTTTGTTTTAACTATTTTATCTTGTTCAATAAACACGCATTTAAGAACTAAATATTTCAATAAATTAATTTATCTTTAAGGACCAATCATAGATTTAGAGAAAATATTTTTACATTGCATATCAGAGAGATTCGTCCCCTTAGGAATCGAACCCAAGTGCTAACTAAGCTTGCCGGGCCGTTAGCCAAACCCTTAAGACGAATCTCTCTTCGACATGCAACATATATAAGAATTATAGCTAAAGATTTTTCACTCCCTTCAACTCGAAAGGAATAGTAAAAAATCAGGCTAAACTGAAAAAAGTTTTCAGTGAGGGGTCCTTTAATTTTACAGTGAAAGCAAAGATTTAAGGATCTTTTTTAGGTACCTAAAAGACACGTGTCTTTTTTTGAAAAAAGATGGAAATTATTTAAAAAATCAACCCAGATCTAAAATATTAATAAATGGATTTATCTTTAAGGACCAATAATAGATTTAGAGAAAATATTTTTACATTGCATATCAGAGAGCTATAATTCTTATATATGTTGCATGTCGGAGAGAGATTCATCTTAAGGGTTTGGCTAACGGCCCGGCAAGCTTAGTTAGCGCTTGGGTTCGATTCCTAAGGGGACGAACCTCTCAGATATGCAATGTAAAAATATTTTCTCTAAATCTATGATTGGTCCTTTAAGATAAATTCATTTATTAATATTTTAGATCTGGGTTGATTTTTGAAATAATTTCCATCTTTTTTCAAAAAAAGACACCTAAAAAAGATCCTTAAATCTTTGCTTTCACTGTAAATATTTCAAATTGAATCGATTTACATTTCAAAAATAAGCGTATATGTTGCCAGTGGCGCAAGTACGGGGGAGGGGGTGGCTAAGGGGGCTGAGGCCCCCACCAGGTTATGGAAAAAAATGAAAGAAAAATGAAAAATGAAAAATTTAACAAATGAAAATGAAAAAAATATTTGGCAAATTAATATACCTTCGATATACTATGTTCGAAAAAAGGTACTTACATCCTATATAAATTAATTATATATCAAATACATATACAGTCTCGATAATACAAAATCCACGGGACTACAAGAAAAATTGAATTGAATAATCGAATTATCAAGAAGTTTGAATTATCAAGTGGAAAGAAAAAATATTCGAATTTTTAAGAGTTTTTATTATATTTTTAAAAATATGAGAAAAATTCGAATTTAAAAGACGGGAAGTGGCCTAGTTCGAATTATAGAACGTTCTCTCCCCTCTTTTGTTACGAAAAGGATTTCGAGTTATTGAACGTATCAAAATACACAGCATTTTTTCGATTTACCGAAGTAAACAGCTGAATAGTTCGAATTATCGAGAGTCGACTGTATATGTGTCTATGTGTGTGTGTGTTAGCCCCCCCCCCCCCCCCCAGGACAAAATCTTGGTTGCGCCACTGCATGTTGCAAGTTTGCTGGGCGGCCGGAGTATTGAATATATGCCAATACTGATTAAATATAGATAAATTGGAGGACAAGTGAAAATTTTTCCTTAGCCTCGGGACCATTTACGCAAATTTTGGTTGTTTGAACAATTCCTTTTAAGCTAGAAGGCTTGGCAGAAAAAATGCAGATATTATTAATAAACTTTTATACTAAACATTTCATTAACATTAACCGTTTAAGAAATTTAGAGACTTGGATTTGTTCTAGATTTTTCAACCTGAAGTTCTTGATTCTAGAAATCGCAAAATTTTATCAATTCTGCGTTATAAGAAAATCTACAAATATTTTTTCAGTAGAAAAACTTTTCTCTGATCTTATTTTCTCGAATTATTATCGGTTTTATCGAAATCCAGTCATATAGACAAAAAATAATTATTGATAATGTTTTTTCTCAAGGCTTTAGACAGTTCCACACACAAATAAGCAATAAATAAATAAATAAACGTTTTCGAAAGATAGAAAGAATACTACATATATGGTATAGCCATCTGGTCTAGCAAATAATATTAATTTATATTTAATAAATAATTGAAAACATGTTTTATAATATTTAAAATTATAATTAAAAAAAAATAAGTATAGGGTGAAGAACTGTTAATAGAAACTTAGAAGTATGTACTTACTTTTTTATTTCTAGCTGCCCTGAAAAAGGTCGGTTTTTCTCCTCTAATAAACAAGAAAATCGAACTTGTGCCCAGGAAGGCTCAGTTGCATCTAAAAAGAAAGAAAAAAAATTTGTCAAGGTTTTTATCTTTATCGAATTCGGAGAAAATTAATATCACATTTGTAAGGATAAAAAAATTATAGAAGAAAGAGAAATCAGCACCAGTGTTTACCAAACTTTTTTGTGTCATGCCCGACCCGAGGGGTGGACCGCGACCTAATATCGTGTACACTTACTTCCACTTCCACTTTCATTTCCAAGAAGGAGCCAATAGATGAAGGGACTATCTAATGAATTTCAAAATAATTTCACATAATTCCAAAGACGTGTACACCTAATTCCAATCGCAGTTCACCCCTTGGCCCCACCTAAAACTTTCTAAAATTTGTATGCCTCCTAAATAAAATTTTTTATAAAAGACAAATTTTTGTACTATTTCTATAATTATAAAGAAATTTATTGATTGTATATAAAATATTAAAAAATAGAAATCATTAACAAAACAATCTAGAATACGTTTATTTTCAACCCATATCTGACCTTTTATTCGAATCGAATTTTTATTATTTAAAATCTCGATCATTTCTAAAATTAAACTTTTTTCCAAGATATATTCTTTATTTAAAATTTTGGGATTAGAACAGTCAAATTAATTATAATCTATATATAGTAGAAAATCATAAGATGGTGTCATCTATTAAATCCGTTGAAATGGAATATTATTTTTATTTTACGCGTTTGCATATGTCAGAGTGGTTCGTATCCCGCAGGTGAGCCAGGTGGCCCGGATTGCTGTTACTGGCACTCGGGTTCGATTCCCGAGGGGGTGAAAAACAACCCCTCTGACATATAATTAAAAATATTCCATTTCAACGGATTTAATAGATTACACCATCTTATGATTTTCTAGTAAATTTGAATCTATTACCATCGGCAAATTAATATCTTTCATATATATAGTATATAAAATTTAGGTTTTGTCTGTACATTGCTCCAAATCACGCCAAATTTTGGTTGCACACGTTGCAAGCCAAGTTATGAACGAAAACACCCTCAACAAAATTCCTGTCCGTCTGTATGTATGTCTGTCTGTCTGTCTGTATGTTTCCGTGGTTTCCGCGAAAATTTGCTCACGATTCACGTCAAAACGGTTGAAGGGATTATTATGAAATTTCATATTTGTATCAGATGTCTTCTAACTTACGTTTTTAGCTATATAGTGTTTTGATATTTTGACCCCAAAAGGGGGTTTAGGGGGGCGCTCGAATGAAAATTATCAAATAACTCCTAAAGTATTAACTCTACGGCAAGTGGAGGGTTTAGATGAGGATCCAGAGGCGTAATGGGGGGTCTCAGGTGAGGATCCAGAGGCTTAGTGGGGTGGTGCAGGGCTGGGGTGCGGGTGGTGGGGTGGGGCAGTGGTTGGGCACGGGTGCATGGTGCGGGGGGTGGGAGGTGCTGGGTGGGGTTCGGGGGGGGGGGGGGCACGGGGGCGTGCAAGTCATCGGACGAGTACATGTAAATTAATTCACTTTTTAATCTCATAAAATCAAAGTATTTTCTACAAGATAGCTGAAGTGATTAAAATAGGAAATCTGGAATAAATTTGCTAACTTTAAAATGCTCCGTAAATTTTAAATTGTATATACGATATCATTAAATGAATTAGTTGCATAGTACCTATTTATTGAAAGGTTTTTTTTAATTTTACATATTTTCAAATATAACGCGGATGAAATTACTCTTGATATTTTGGAATTTGGGAATGCACGCATCTATAGCACCCATGGATCGCATGCGATTGATATATATATATTTAATATTAAAAATGATTATTTTCAAATTTATTTTTTCATGGAACTCAATCTTTAGATACGTATGATATGACACGTAGCACGTACGTCTTAACGTGAAAGAATTCTCTCTAGCTATAAATTTGAACCAATGATTAACAGATGGCAGCACTTGATGGTAACGCCTGTATTTAGACAACCACCACAGACGCTAGCACTGGGAATGAGCCTTTCAACACATTTATTTATAATTTATATATATATATACCTATAGGTATGTACTCAAAGCAAGCAAAATCAAAGTTAAAATTTGAGTACTACTTCTAAGTTATAAAAACAAAATTTGTTGATTATTATTTTATTCTTGAGTTATTAGAAAGGAATTCGGCTGCCAAAAAGTATTTCTAGAACAAAGATTTAATTAGATAAATATTCAGATTTTATTACGATCATATTAATTAAGAACTCGTAATCTCATTTAAAACATTTATTTAACAACATCAACATATAAATATAAATACAAACAATAGAACGATTAACAATACATCAAGTAAGCTTTGTACGCATCAATTCTCCCCTCCTTAGAACACGGACGCAGCTTCCCACAGGATCATTCTTCTTTCTTCCTAGGTTTAAAATAACTCGAATGATATTTAACTAACCTTCCCCTTTCTTGACCATTTTCAATAATTTTTGCTCCATCCATCGATTCTTCTAAATATAATTTTATTTGATGAAGTAACTCTTCCTTATTTTGATTTAATTTCATCTGCCCAGCATCTAGTTTCTCCTCTTTCATTTTATTCAACTCATCCTCCTTGACTTCATTCAACCAGTACGGAATTAAATCATCTTCATTAGTTAATACCCTTCTTCTTTCCTCTATTTGTAATTCCATTGATGGCCGAATGATTTCCGAAAATTTATTCTCACAACAAATAATATGACTAGCGATCTCACTTTCTATTCCTACTTTCTTAGGGAATCCTACTGCTTTTTGGACAAGGAACTCCCTTTTTCCTTGCCCCTCCACTCGTTTCCCTTCTTGAAGCAAGTGTCTTCCCCATGTCCTTCCCGCCTACAGAATCCACAAAAACGTCTATCCTGAATGCAACTTCTATCCTGAGTGCGACTTGTCTTCTCTTCTTTATCCATATCCTTTAAATCCCTTTCTATTTCTTCTTTATCCATATCCTTTAAATCCCTTTCTATTTCTTCTACCGTCTGCATAAACCCTTCAATATCAGTGAATTTCATTCCCCTAATGGACGATCTAACACGTGGAGTAATCATCTCCACTAAAACTTGAAGGATTGAACCAGCATCTTCGTCCGGAAAAACTCTCTTATATAAAGCCATCTTATTCTCAATAAATAACCTTATAGGTTCGTCTTTTCTCTGTTTCTCCTCATAAAACATAACCTTTAACTTTGAGACTACGATTAAACTATCGTATTCTCGGAGAAATTTCATTTTAAAATCTTTCCAATCCAACGCTGGAAATTGATTGACCACCCGCCACCATGTCTTGGACTTATCTAACAACTGATCCGAAACCATCATGAGCCAAACATATTCCGGTACTTTATATTTTAATAGAGTATTCTCGACCTTTTTTAAAAATAACTTCGGATCTTCCTCTGGGAGAGCTCTAAACACCGGAAGGAATTTTCCCACGTCTGCTAATTGAATATTCCTATTAATCTCGAAATCACTTCCCTTTTCCGAATTTTCCTTCCTTTTTATTATTTCCTCCAACTCTATCCTCTTGTTTTTTTCCTCTTCCAAATCATCTTTTAATTTTTTTATTATTTTTTCGAATTCATTTTTTAATTTATTCACCTCCTCTCCCAAATCCATTACTCTATGCTCACCTTTTTTTATATGATCCTTGATCTTCGATATCTCCCCCCTCGTTATTTCCATATTCGCAAAATCATTTTTCTTATTCCTCTTCACTAGTGGTCTACTAGGTTTTCTTATCATTTTCACATTGTTCGGGCGCCAATATTACGATCATATTAATTAAGAACTCGTAATCTCATTTAAAACATTTATTTAACAACAACATCAACATATTAATATAAATACAAACAATAGAACGATTAACAATACATCAAGTAAGCTTTGTACGCATCAATTTCTATATCAAAAAATCAAATCTTTAATCATTCTTGGGCTAAAAAATTTTAAAATTTCTTTATAAATAATACAAAAAAAAACATTTATTTTATTATTTTTAGAGCAATCTGAAAAAAATCCATGATTTTTTTTAAATATATTTTTATTTAAATATCTCTAAGCTGCAAATTGAGAACCGGCCAATATCATATTCTTAAAGAGAAATCAAAGAGGTTGTCCGCTGCTTGATGCAAATAAAGAAACACATAATATACCAAATATGTATATAATATATATGAAGCTTTTATTTTGAAAGTGGTGTAAGTCCATTAAAAAAAAAAATGAGATATCGCATCATTTGTGAATAATTTAGTGTAAGCTTATTATTTATAACTAGTTAATATTTAATATCTTAAAAAATGCCAATGCTTTGTTCAATTTAAAACTGTCCAATAAAAGAATTTCCATAGCATTTGATTATTATTATTAAACCTTTAATTTTCTAGAAACAACAAAAAATGGACTTGCACCACTTTCAAAATAAACGGTCCATATAATTTATTTGTTTGAGTCTATAGCTTCGAAGGTTTGACCTTCATTATCAGTTTTTTTAAATAGATTAGTTTATCTTGTACCTTTCATGGGGTCAAAACCCGATTGGTTAGAGAATAGTCGTTTCGTTCGTTGTCTAAGCAAGCTATAGCCACACAAACGTTTGACCATTTTTAGGACACATCGACCTTATATTATATGCATCCTTCAAATCCCCTATATTTTTAATTCTAAAGGGGCGGGAAAATGGCTTAAAATTAATACTAAGACCTCAAGTAGAATTCTCTGTACAATCTATAGATCTCCTAATGATAAAAAATTTAAAGAATTTTTCGACTATCTCGGCAATTGTGTGAATGTAATTCTTTCACGTTTTCCAAATTCTGAAGTCTCTTTCCTAGGTGACTTCAATGTACACAATAAGGACTGGTTGACATTCTCCAGGTCCAACACCCCTGAAGGCAACGCTGCTCACATATTTGCAACTTCATATGATTTAACCCAAATTATAGATCGCCCCACTAGGATTCCGGACAACACAAACGACACCCCATATCTACTCGACCTCTTTCTGTCATCTGCCCCTTCTCAATTCTCTTTTATTATCTCTGCACCTCTAGGTAACTCAGACCACAACTTAATTAAAATAAAATCACATATCAACTTTGTAAAACCCGCTCTACCCTGCCCAAAGCCCAGAGAAATAAGGCTTTTTCTTAAAGCCAACTGGGATGAAATGCGTAACTTCTTCAGCTCTTTCCCATGGAATGATTACTGCTTCAGAAACAAAAATGCCACCGAATGTGCCTCTGCATTCTCTGAAGTGATTCAAATGGGCATTGAGTTATATGTCCCTTTCAAACGGGTAATTGGAAAACAGGACTCCAAGCCCTGGTTCAATAAGTCTTGCTCCGAAGCAGTTAAACAAAAAAATCATGCTTTCTATAATTGGTCTTCGACACCATCAGAGGATAATCGCGTTCTCCTCACTAAAGCCCGCGCCCACTGTAAAAAAACAATCTATAATGCGATGAAGTCCTTCATTCAGAAAAAAGCTGACAGGCTAGCAGCTTTCCCCAGCAATTCAAACCAATTCTGGTCCCTTGATAAGTATGTAAAAAGAAATTTTACAAACTCATCATTTCCACCTCTCAATCTCTCCGACAACTCGATAGCCATTGACACCCCCGACAAAGCCGAAGCTTTTGCCTCATATTTCGCGTCCAACTCAAACCTGGACGACAAAGGGCTTGAACCACCCACATACCCCCCCAGTACTAATATAATGTCAGATACTGTTTTCAGGATACCAGCAATTCTAAAGATCATCCAGAATCTAAAGAACAACTCTTCTGCTGGCCCCGACGATATCCCTGCCATTCTCATTAAAAAATGTGCCCCTGAACTTGCTCCTATACTATCCAAATTATACAATCTCTCCTATAACTCTGGAATATTTCCGGAAGCCTGGAAACTAGCCAGAATCCAACCAATTAAGAAAAAAGGCGATTCTTCCAACATAAAAAACTATCGACCCATAGCAATCACTTCTGTCTTATCCAAAATTATGGAAAAGGCCATCAACGAGCAAGTTCTACGACACTTAGAGTCAAATAAATTTATCCACGATAGGCAATACGGCTTCAGGCAATCCCGGTCGACAGGTGACATCCTAGCATATGTAACTCATATCTGGAACAAAACCTTGGAGGCCGGGAATGAGACCCTCGCGGTAGCTTTAGACATTTCAAAAGCCTTCGATATGGTCTGGCACAAAAATCTTCTTGCCAAATTGACCTCCGTCGGCCTTGCACCGAAACTCTGTAAGTTGCTCGAAAGTTTTCTTTCAGACCGTAGTATTAAGGTTGTCATCGATGGAATATCCTCTTCCCCCTTCCACACCAACGCTGGAGTTCCTCAGGGATCGGTTATCTCCCCTACGCTTTTTCTTATCTATATCAACGACCTTCTAAACTTGCCCTCCAATCCGGTTCATTGTTACGCAGATGACAGCACCCTACATAACGCCCCTGCATCGCATAAAAACCGTGCAGACATTGCCTCTTCAATTAATTTAGACTTATGCAAACTTAAAAACTGGGGATCCCAAAACTTAGTTAACTTCAATGCAGGGAAAACTCAGTGTTGCCTTATTTCTAGGCGCGTCGACAGAAACCTCCCAAACATATCATTCGACTCAAACTCACTAGAATTCAGGGACAAAATCTCAATGCTAGGCGTAACTCTAGGGTCTGACCTTTCATGGAATGACCATATCTCAACCACTGCTAAAGCTGCAGCGCGCAAGCTTGGTCTCCTATTTAGGTCTAGACGCTGTTATACTCCCAGTCAACTCCTTATGCTGTATAAGGCTCAAATTCGTCCCTGTCTCGAATATGGCTCTCATCTGTGGAGGGGTGCCTCCAAGCATTCTCTTGCCACACTGGATGCAATTCAGAAGCGAGCAATTAAACTAATAGGAGAACCGGCTCTAACCAACTCACTCGACTCCCTGGCTCACCGAAGAACCGTTTCTGCCCTTTCCCTATACTACAGATACTATCACGGTGTCTGTTCAGTCGAGCTGAAATCAATTATCCCCCCTAATGCCCTCTTTGCGCGAGACACGCGGTTTTCTAACGCTCAGCACCCCTTCGCTGTCAAATTGGATAAAATTCGAACAAGCGCTTTCGCCAACTCTTTTATCCCTTTGACCTCCAGAGACTGGAACTCGCTCCCTGCCACCATCTTTCCCGCGACCTATGACCTTCAGCTATTTAAGACCCGTATCCACAGATACCTTCGACCCCCGCCCAACCCATAAAATTCTTTCTTCTTCTTTTCACGATGGAGGGGCCAACCCAGGCCTTTAGGGGTTGCACCTTTTTTGGTGTAACTCCTTCTCTCATCATTATCATAAAAAAAAAAAAAAAAAAAAAAAGGTCTTTTTTAGATATTTTCCAACATTTTTGAATACAGTAGAGCGTCGATAATCCGAATTCAATTCCGGTAAAAAAAAAGTTGCAATGATACATACATACCAGTGGCGTGCTGTTGATACGGCGAATCCTTAAAATTTCAAACATTTAGAGTATTTTCATAAATATATAAGGTCGAATTCAAAATTTCAGGAGGATCTTTCAATTTTCAATTAATTATGCTTTATTTCAAATATTTCTATAAACAACATTTTTGCTTCTTGAAATAAAATAAAATTGTTGCATAGTTTTAAATGGCAATTAAAACGAATGATTTTTCCTAAAAGAGCGCCGATAGAAGGTTTGAAGTCCCTGTCTGGTATATATTCCAGTTCAGGCATGTCAAAGACAAGTCCTGACGAGTTTTAGTCGAAGAATAATTGTTCTCGCTGAGGACTATTAAAATAGAAATAATACAAAAACGGAATAAATAAAGATGATTCGGGAATCTTTGGACTAATCCATTTCTAAAAACTTTCAATATATAAGTTTGGAAGTATCCAGGAGTGCTATATACAAGTCATAGCTTGCTTATAGCAATAGAATTATGAGAAATTTAAGATTTTCTTATAGGACAGGCTGAGTCATTGTGGAAGATGGTCGATTTCCATCTCTTTAAGTCACAAGAATTAATTTCTGACTTCTACCCTCACTAACACAAAGTAGTATCCGTTTGGGGGCGAAGGTCCCAAAATACATTTTTTTAAAATATAATCTTAAATTTGAAAAATAACAATGCTGATGAAATTTGCAAAAAAAATGCGAAGATTAAAATAAAATTTCCAAAAATGAATGGTACTTTTTTGGACAGCTTCCCCTGTTTGAAAAGTCACCAACGGCCAGTTGTAGGTATATATATTTGTATAACATTGAATTTGCATAAAAATAATTAAAAATTGAAAAGAGGATAAATGAATTTGCAAAACTACTCAAAAGCTTATTAGCCTATTAATGTAACAGAAAAAATAATAATAAAAGAGAATATACTATAAATATTTTTTTTTGTTATTAATCCATTCACAATATACTATTGAATCCAATTCAAGTTTAAAATTTCCGATTTTTTTTTTACCTTCATAAGAAGAAAAATTTTAAAACAGAAATTAGAATGAATTCTCAATCAAATCAACAAATGATATATAGATAAATAAAAAAGAAAAATTTATTTGTTTAAATAAAAGAATGCCTGAATCATCAGGAATCTATATATACAAAACAAGATATTATTTATTAGATGAATAATTTTTAGTGCGTCATTTCCTTCTAATCTAACAAAATATTTTGATAAGAAAAATAAAAAATCACAGATTTTTTAAGAGCTCTGACATGTATAAACTGTACCTACAGTATTCTGTAAATACATATGATGTATGTACATATTGTACATTACATATGTATGTATATTCTTTCATTAAAATTCATTATAAGTTCATATTAATTAATGGTTTTATTTATCTGATCCAATTATTATTTAACCACTAAAGTGAATTACTAACGGTTTTAGCAAGTTTTCAAACGACCTTTTTTTTAATTCTTTTCGAAAATCTAGAGATTTTGATAATCCAGACAGGGTCCATTCACAATTAATTCGGATTATCGATGCTCTACTGTACATTCTTAGCAAAGTACTTGATGATAATTCTATTTTGCCATTTAAACATTGATCTGAATTTTAATTAAACGATTATAAGATTTCTAAAAATTCATTTGCACTCACTCAACTTCTCTGCTTCTCTTGGCAAAACACCATCTTTTCAAAAAAATAATTAACCCGAATGTTTGAGTATCTTTTTTTGAAAATAAATGTAATTTTTTCAAAAACACAACTCATGGTATAAACCAAATATATCAAGATAAGAATTTATATTTAAGGTCTCTAATCTAAGATTTGAGGCGACTGTGGGTCAGTGGTTAGAGTGTCGGGTTGCTGGCCTGAAATACGCTGGTTCGAGGCTGAGTTTCGGCAGATCAGATATTTGCAATCGCCTCCTCTTGGAAAGCAATGGCAAACTACCAAGAGTATGATTGCCTAGAAACCTCTCCAAACTAGCCGTTCGGAACCGGCGTTAAAAAGTAGGTCCCGTATATCTGTGTAAAAACAGCTAAACACACTCAGCACATATATGTGGAGAGGAGCCGAAACGTCGCAGGGAGACCTGATATGGCACTTAAAGAAGAAGAATCTAAGATTTTAATAAAATAATTTTATCTTGGATATTAGAGGACCTCGTCCCCTCAGGAGTTGAACCAGAATACTAACACGCTTGCCAAGCATGATCGTTGGACCTTCGAGACAAAAACACACTCTGACATGCAAGATATTACTAGAAGCCCTCTGATATGCAATATAAAATTATTCTATTAAAATCTTCGATTTGAGACCTTAAATATAAAAATCTTTTCAATTAAATATTTAATTTTTCTGGAAGGTAATTGTTTTCCCACACAAATTCACTTTTTCCCTATAATTTGAAAATTCTAAATGTATAACGTCTTAAGAATGAATAGTTTCGTCGGGGTGAAATATTGACGGGGGGGGGGGGGGTGCTTTATTAAACGCCAGTTAGCTGTCGAGGAGCCAACTCATCGATCTTAACTCTGAATGGGCATTAAAGGCAATGTTGGCCCAACAAAGGCTAACGCCCTTCATCAATCGGACCCTCTGGCTGCACCTTGCTCTGCTGCCTCCGTGACACAATAAAATCATGAAATGTAGGTACACTATGTCTCCCTAGGCAACAGGAAAAACATTTTCACTGAAAAATCTCCTCTCAATTGAATATTTTCCCCCGAGTGATTTATTTGCTCTTTTGTCGATGTTGATTTGTTTGCTGAGAAATTGAAACATCCCAGTTGTACGGAAAAACGCAAGTGAACTAGATTCGCATTGAAAATATATCAGCCGTTGATTTTTTTTTTTGGTTTCTATTCTGTTAATGGACTTGTCAAAGTAAAACGCATTCCTTGTAAATTATTTTGTTCGCCCGGGTCAAATTGTTTTAAATAGTAATTTCACTTATGACAAATTTTTTGTTTTTTATTTTTTTAAAAATAATAAAATAACTTTTTAAACTAAGTTTTTAATAATTGCTTTTCAAGCTTGGGCGTCCACTGAAATTTTTCCGCGGTATGTTCCTAGGTAACACACAATATCCTCAGAATATTCTAAGAAGTTATTAAAAGGACATTTATATTCCAATTATCTCCAGGAGATCCACAGAATATTTGTGTGGAATTTAATCTTCTGAGAATATTCTTTTCCGAATATTCCAAGAATGCGCAACTAGGAATATTCCGGGAAAGGGAATTTAATGTCCTACACGAAATTTTAGTTCTAAGAAAATTCCCAGAATATCTACGAAGATTGAAAGATTATTCACAGGATATTCTAATGTCCAGCGAAGATATTATCAGAATATTTATAGATTATACTTGTGATACCTGGGTGGAGAGGGGGGTGGAGTAAAACCTCAATATAATATATAAGTTAAGCCGGGTTACCACCAAACAGACAAAACAAAAACACAAACAAAAACTGTTTTTCTCAACAAAAACAACCAATGTTTTTAAAAACTGAATAGTTCTTAAAAACAACCAATGTTTTTAAAAACTGAATAGTTCTTAAAAACAACCAATGTTTTTAAAAACTGAATAGTTCTTAAAAACATTTTTGTTTGGAAACAGTGTTTTAGTAAACAAAACACTTTCCCATCTTGAGTCGGTAGATCAAAGGAAAACAAGTTTTTGTTTTATCTTTTGAAAACAGAACTGTTTTTAAAACTGTCCGTATGGTGGAAACCCGGCTTTAAAATTTAGTGAATAAAGTTCTAATTATACCTATTATACATATATTTGGTATTTTAATACAAAACAAAAAAAAAAAAAAAAATTGAAAGCCAGCGGGACTTTACTCCCACCCCTGCGGATGCCATTGTTTTCAAGTATTTGACCATACACATTTAAATCAAATTATTAATTTGAATAACTCATATATTCATTAAATGAAAGAATTCAATCTTTAGGACAAATTCTAAGATTTTAGTAGATATATTATTAAATTGCGATATCAGATAGGATTCATCCCCTTAGGAGACGAACCTGAGAACTAACATGCTTTCCGGGCAGTCAGCTCACCCCTCGAGACAATTATTTCAAACTATTTTCAAAAAAAGATGCTCAAATATTTAGTTTCATTAGTTATTCTATCTATCTTAGAATTATTTAAATTTTGAAAATAAAATAAAATGGGAGAAATGATGCTCAATATCATTTCTCAATATTTTTTTTGAAAACTGTAAAATAATTTTAAGAAATGACGAATAAAGTAACTTAATTATTTAAATTAATTATTTGATTTAAATCTAGGATATTTTTTTACTTGAAAAATAAAATGATTTAACAAAAAAGCGACCAAGGGTTCCGTAGCGGATGCATGCGATTACACATGGTAGGTTCAGAGTGCTTGAGTGAGGTATCAAAATAAAAATGACAAGTTAACGCTATTCACTTCGATGAGATATGCGAAATTATAGTTTCCTGAGTGTTTTCAATTTTTATCTGTTATGAAAACTAATTATTTTTTTATCAATCAAAATAATTTTCGGTCAAAGTACTTGCACACTTTCATGGATTTTTGTAGATTATGGATTTAAAAGATTCTACAGTTTAAGAGGAAAATACACTGCGTACTTAGCATGCGACTGGGGTTTCAAAATAAAAATTATACATGTAATATAATAAGTTTAAAAAAACTTATTTAACAGCACTCCACTCGATGAAACACATACATTTTTTATCCACAATTTTATTTTGTGGAAGAAATTTTAAAATCAAACTCTAGCTATATACCGAATTTCAAGTTTTTAGCTTTGATAGGTTAGAAACTACTGGTCTGTGACTATGATAACAGGCGGATAAACAGATATAAGGACAACAAAGTCTCATATAAGGCTTCCATTTTTTTTATCAATGATATATAATTCTAAAAAATAGATAAGTCAATTGATCTATAGTGCTGTAACCACAAAAACGAAAAGAACCCCATTTTTAAAGGGTTCCAAAGCTAGGGGAGTTGATCTGAATGGGCACGGAGGGGAAAGACAAAAGAAAAGAGGAGAAACATGGCCATGGGTGCCAAGGCCCAATGGGGAACCCCAGCATAAAAAGGGGTGGGTTTAAGGATACAATCATGGCCACCAGTGATAAAATTCATTTGATGAAAATAGAATTCAATTCAATTTTTATTTATTTTCTTACAATAAATTAATTTTCATTTAATTATTATTATTTACAATAAAATTTATTATTTTTTTTCTCTTTTTCATATAAATATATAAATATATCTAGATATTATGTACAAATTTGTTTAAATAAAATAGATAATTCTATTTACATAATATATACAAAAGGCACAGGATTTTATACATTAATATACAAGGCACAGTTTTAGTATTATCTATATAATTACATCTAACTTTCGACTTACACGGCACTCTATTTACACCGTACGGCTTTATATGGTCAAAGGTTTATGGAAAACCTCCATTTACACGGAACAAATTCAATATAACATGGAATTGCAATTAAATTTACACAAAAGTTTTGGTGAAATAATATACCGTGTAAATTGATTGTTAAATATATACAATTATTTATTTTGTAATTTTTGGAAATAAAAAATTAGAGATTATCATAATTTTATTTTTTCCATGAGTATAGTAGGTAAGTATAATAAATATTTGTGTACAATAATATTATTGTGAGTGTTTATTTATAATGCTTGTAATTTCGAAAGGAATATATTGGTAAGATGAGAGTAGAGGGAGCGATAGCTTGACAAAGAAAAGACTTATAAAAGACATCCAAATACGCTGCCTAGTTCAGCAATTTCGACAGCAAAGTACTTTCTGTAGTTCAGATGTTTATCTTGTTTCTATCCCAGATAGCACACTCGTTCTAGAAGATGTTTTATTAAGCTTTAAAATGTCTTTAAGGTGTCTAGAATATCTCCTGGTGTCTAGAAAACGTGTTCTAGACCAAGTGTGCTAACAGGGTAAAGGTTCCTATACTTCCCCAAAGAATCAATATTCAAATTTCATTATTTTTAAATTTATTGAATATACAGTAGAATCCCGATATATCGTATCTTCAAGGGAACAAAGAATAAGTACAATTGATAGAGATTTTCTTTAGGAGACGGACTGGTATAAATATGCAATTGGATGTTGATGAAAGCAGTCCACGGTGGTTGTAAAAAAATAAGACTATAGAGGTTTTATTATTTTACATTTATTTGTTAAACCGACGTTTCGGAGATTTATTCTCTCCTTCTTCAGGGTAACAAAAAGTCAATGAAAGTAGTTCAAAACATAATTACTTTCTGTCTCCTTTGACAATGCCAAAAAAAAAACATCATTATAAAATTTTCTATTCGAGATGAAAAAAAAATTTTATGTTTTTTTTTGGCATTATCAAGGAAGACAGAAAGTAATTTTGAACTACTTTCGATGACTTTTGTTACCCTGAAGAGGAGAGAATAAATCTCGAAACGGTCGGTTTAACAAATAAATGTAAAATAATAAAATCTCTATAGTCTTGTTTTTACAACCACCGTGGGCTGCTTTCATCAACATCCAATTGAATAAGTACAATGTTTCGACATGTTCGCTATATCGAGATTATGACTTATCGAGGGTAAAAATACGATATATCAAAATTTTAATTTATTTTAAAAATACCTTATACCAATGGGATTGGTTTTATACGAATTAACGAGATTTTCCCAAAACACAACTCAAATTCAACGGAAAAAATACGAATTGTGAGAGGTTTTGTCGATCTTGGAGAAAAATACATTATACCGATGGGACTAAAATGCATTGTTATGTATAAAACATATGAATTAACGAGATTTTTACAAGGGACAAGGGACCAGTACTTTATTACGATTTATCGGGATTCTACTGTACTTAAAGCATTAAAAAATAAAAATAAATACTTGTAAAATTTTTGCAATGCTATGAAATGGTTTTAGTACGAAAGTGAATCGGGATTGGAATTAGGGGTACACCGTCTTTGGAATTATTTGGAATTACTTTGGAATTCATTAGATAATCTATTGTCAATTGAAGGAGACAATAAAAGAGTGTTTTCTGCTGGAATTATAAATTTTATTTATTTATAACGAGACTATAGTTTCGTTATAAATAAATAAAATTATATTCCAGCAAGAAGCCTTTCTTTTATTGTCTCCTTCAATATATAAAATTCTGCTACTCTCGGCAAAAACTTTCAATTTAATCTATTGTCATCTATTGTTATCTACTTGGAAATGAAAGGAGTGGAAGTAGGTGTACACAATTTTAGGTCGCGGTTCACCCCTCGGTTTGGTATTATAGTTTATAGAGACGGCTCGAATCGGATTCACTATATATCTATAAGCTATCCCTTCTACCTCAATTTACGATGAAAATATCTTGATTTTCTGAAATAATAAATATTCTAGAAAAAATATTATATTCGTTTTAGAAAAGAAAGCAGTTTGCATTTTTTATTCATTTTAATCTCAGGTTGCCTAGACTGCAGGAGACTAAGGAAAAAACTACTCCAAAACTGGCTGTTAATTTTATTAAAAAATTTAATTTAAAATTCAAAATAAGCGATTTCTCAATTATTGTAATTTTTAATATTAAAGATTTTTTGTGTGTCACAGCCGGAGAAATAAATATAAAACATCAGGAACGTTTCGATTTATCTATTTCTCTTATTCTTTACCCCAATTCGATATCATTTTTTCTTTAATAAGTAAAAATATTATGCGGGGGAAGATTACATAAAAGATTGAGTCATTCTCTTCTCTATTTAGGTATAGATATATTAAGCAATTAATTAAATTGTTGACTATTCAATTTGAGCCTGGATATTAGAAAATTATTTAGCAGAACGAGTATATTGATGATGTCACGAGATTCTATTTGCGTTTCTAGTGAATGAATTTTGTATTATAAAAAACCAAGTATTTATTTATGGTTAATTTTTTTTTAGAAAAATATTTTTAATTGAATTAATTTTAAACTATAAGAAAATGTGAAAAACTTATTTGAGTTTATAATTGCAAACTATAATAGACCCAAAAAAATTAATAAATAGAGGTATTTTTTCAAAGAATAAATAAATTATTTTGTTCTTTAAAATTTTCAAATAAAATATTTTTTATCTCTAATTTCATTTCGAGTTTGGTAAATATTTATAAAAAAAATACAAAATTATTTTAAGTTAAGAAGCTTCTATCAATAGGATAGAATGGAAGTAGAGTGTAGAAGTAAAGGCGTCTCGTGTTCCTATGTTATTAATAACCTGCGAACATATAAGGAGCGTAGGCTGCTGCTGCTGCACAGACAGAACCATAGGCAGGATGCAGCCCGCATGCCTGCAACCAAAGCAGCGGCTGCGGCATGGGCTGAAGGCGAAGGTTGATGTGTTCGTGCATGTTTTTTTAGATGATCTTTTCGACCGAAACGTTTGCCACATTCAGAGCAGGCGAAAGGCCGGACACCGCTGTGGATGCGCCGGTGTCTTGTTAATTCTTCATTACGTGTGAATGTCTTACCGCATCCGCTTTCAGGACACTTGAAGGGTCGTTCGCCTATAACAAATAGAAAAAAAAAATTAAAATATTGGAAACTTTGATTTCAATCTATTTATAAAATTTAATAATTTATTAATTTATAGAAAGCTAGATAGATATATGTTATTTATGAAAAACCATCTTAATAAAATAGATATATATTATAGTATATACCGGGGTGGCCACTAACCGCTTTTGGGAACCGCAAATTTATAAAACTGTTTCAAACCGAGCCACATTGTTTGGAGATTAATTAATGGTTTTATTAAAAAGAAGTCACATATTTTATTTTATAAAATATAAATGAAGTAACATTTATTTATTGTTCTACCTACTTATAACATTAGTGTTCAATTACAATAAAAAAAGAAATAAGAAAAGAAAGTGGTGCGTGAACAACGTTGCCTTGTCATAAAAAAAAATTAAATTTTTGTATTATTATTTTTAATTTAATTATTATACTTTTTAAAATCAGTATTATTCAAAAGGGTTCAAGAGCCGCACGAGATTGACTGACGAGCCGCATGCGGCTCGCGAATACGTTGTGGCCACCCCTGGTATATACCGTGCGTTAAACATATTATGAGCAGCACTGCTGACGAAATTAGCGCGCTATTTTGTGTTTTTATTCAAATTATTTTGGGAGAATTGGAGAATATATTGCATTATATTGGTAGTAATATAAGAATATAAAGGGGTGGCCACAACGTGCTTTCGAGCCACATGCGGCTCTTCAGTCAATCTCGTGCGGCTTTTTGAACCCTCTTGAATAATACTGATTTTAAACAGTATAATAATTAAATTAAAAATTCAAACAACAGACAACAACAGCCACTTGTAAAACACTTTTCAAAAGAAAATTGTTTCCTTTTTTTTTCTTTTTTGTGTAATTGTACATTAATGTTATAAGTAAAGCAAAAATTAAATGTTATTTCATTTATATTTTATAAAATAAAAAATGTCTTTTTTTAATAAACCATTAATTAATCTCCAAAACAATAATAAGGTCTCGCTTTGAAACAGTTTTACAAATTTGCGGCTCCCAAAGTAAAAGTTGTGCCACTGGTATATATCATAGATAAAAGAGTGCAGGGAGCCAAGGGGGCCATGAGCGAGTCTCTTTTTCTTGAGCGTTTATTAAATCATCCCCCAAAGCTTAGATTTTCGTTCCCAGTTGGCGCTAAAGTCGTGACGCACAGTCCCTATAGATAATAAAAAATACAAATCTTTTAAAAAACAATCTTAGGAAGGTTTATTAGGCCAGACGTTTTTCGGGAGAATTTCTCCCTTTATCAATGGAAATTTCAAATTTCAAAAAAATAAAAAAAAGTTGATTTAGAAAGCAACTCTAACTAATCTTTTCTAAATTTAGCGAAAACAACAGTTTTATTTTTGAAATTTGAAATTTCAATTGATAAAGAAGAAAATTCTCGCGAAACGTCTGGTTAATAAACGCTTTTCAGATTGTTTTTTAAAAAAGATTTGTATTTTTTTATAGTATATAACTAACTATAGTTAATTTATAATTTGTAATTCTCTTAAATATAAATTTAGTTAGAAAGCTTTTAAATTCTTCCATTAGAGTAGACAGTAGGTAAAGCAAATTATGTTATGTCTATGTTTAGTTGTCTATATCTAAGGAGCTTTGTCATTAAATGAAAAGTTTTAAAGGTAAGTACGTTAAAAAAGTTATCATTATTTAATGTATTTTTAAAATGTTAATTGATGATTAATCTTATAATTTTTGTAATATTTTCTCAATTTACATACAACAAAAAAATAAAAATTTATTCACTTGCTTTTATAAAAAGAAAATTTTTTACAAGTACGGGCGTGGGGCAGGCGAGTTTGGCCTAGTATTGTATTAACAATTTTTTTTTATTATTCACTCATTGGAGAAAAGTTATTTTCAACCATGGTCGCTTTTTTCTTAGATTTTGGATTCTCTAGCTTTAAAACTTCCAGGTTCAAAAATGCATAATTTTTCACGATAATTAAAATAGAAATTAGATTTCTAGTTTAATATATTTATGATCATTAAGTATTATGGAGGAGGGTCGGGTTAGGCTAGGTGCTAGCGTCTCAGCCTGCTAACCAAGTCGACCCGGATTCGAATCCGACTCGAGGCATCCGGCTAAAATCGACCCCGGGGTAGAGACACATTTAAAAAATATATAAATAGTATCATCAAGGAAAAATTGGCTTATGGCTAGAAAAGCCGAAAAGCAAAAAAAAAGTATTATGGAGAACTATATTTGGTGAGCGTATCGTGTCTTGATAAAGCTTTTACTTTTACTTCTCTTTTTTTTACCTAACTCTACGGGATATGATAAAGCGAGTGATAAAGTATTGTAATCGTGCATGAAAAAGTATTATTTTTTTTCCTATTTTCAAAATATTTCAAAAAGGTTTAAAAGTATTTGTCAAAAAAAAATGAACGAATTTATGAAGTTTCAATCTAAACTAAACTTTGTACCTATAGTAGGAAGATTTATATTTTAAGAGATATTAAAATTATTTTATCAAATGTTAGTGATTGGGGTTAGAAAAATTTTATATACACTCTTGCTAAAAAAATCAATGAAGGTATCAAAACAAAATTTCATATTTAGATTAAGAGCTGATTAGATTTTAGTTTAAATTACATTAAATTTAGGTGGCCTGGGAGTTAAAAAATTTGAACACAGCCCCATTAGATCCAGATTTTGCACAGTTACTGCCAGAACCCTGTGAAGCTATTGAATTTAAAAATCAACTATTTAAATGGACGGAGGATGAAAATCAAAATCAGGGGCAGTTGGGTGTTAAAGTCATGAAAGGTTCTAAATTTCATCTTTGTATCTTATTTAATTTACGAGCTACAATGCTCTGATCACCATACAAATTATTTAGGCTATTGAACCTAAGATGTGAGTTTTATGTTTTAAGATAACTTCTAAAAATCATTAAATGATTATTTATTTATGAATCAAGCATGTATCCAGAATTTTTTTCAAATTAAAGGAGGACCAAAATTTTGAAAGAAAAAACGTAAGATTTTTAAAGTAATATAAATAAGTATGTAGATATATATGTTTTGGACGAAGGATCTCCATTGATTTGCTAATGAATTTCAATACTTCTAGTGTACTATGTTAAGACATATACAATGTCTTTTCTTGAATTCTAATTAGCAACTCTATTAATCAAATGAGAAATTTAGTTTAATTTTTTACCAACGTGCAATTAATGTTAAGTGATAATTCGAACCTCATTAAAAGATAATCAGGTTTAAATCACTTGATTTCATAAAAATATTATGTAATAGCATTTTATTGTAAATCTCATATCTAATTAAATATTAAATAATTCAATCCAGTCAATCGTCTTATGTAAATGATTATTATTAGCAAGGCTAATCACAAGAAAAAATATGATCCTTAACAAGGAAGGAATTTCATTAGAGGATGATTTTTTGATTGTAATCGAAATTCGTTCCTTGTTAAATACCATTTTTCTTAATCAAATAAATTAGAAGTATTTTCTTTTAAAATGGACTGAAATAATTCAACAGAAATTGATGGAATGACAGTCTAATAATAACGAAAGCTATAAATTACTACTGAATTATTTTTTTAATGGGACATTATTTTCATTCTTTTAAATACCGACGTTTCACAAGATTTTTCTTCCTGTTCAGTACTTTAAAGGATCCACACAGAAATGTTCTAACCACCTCCTTCTTTCTCCTTTAACAATTACCTACTTGTTTGTTGTTATAGTTTTTAATTTTTCTTCATTACCCGTATAGCACAGAGACCAAATAAAACCCAAATGCAACTTTTTTGATTGGTTGAATTATAGTCATTATATAGTTTTAATTAAGATTTGAATTACGGTTTCTAAACAGTAGTTATGTCTCGTTTTTTTCCGTTTGCTTTTGTATTATCGTTAAATTATAGTCGCAAGATTATAATGCAACCGTTTCAAAAGCTTGTCGCCAACATTTTTGGCACCGATTTGCAACTGTTTATAATTAAATATTTCTTTGATTTGATTAATATAATGAATAATTACACAATTCTTCTAATAAATGATCGATATTAAATATATATATATATATATACGTGTTGATTATTGTTTTTATTGAAACAATGTTATTCATGCTGTAATAATCAAAGAAGCAACTAATCGCGAAAAACAGTTGCAGTCGTTCAAAACAATGGCATTCAACACCTGAAACGGTTTGATATGTTTGAAAACAACTTTGATGTCTGACAGTTGCAAAACAGCTCGACATATGATTCGAACCATCAGTTCATTCCTAATTAAAAACTGTAAAGTATATGGTGTCAACAAGGATACATTAAGTTTATTGATCCTGTAACTGTCACGGTGAAGTATTGATTATTGTTTTTTATTAAAGAATTGTGTAATTATTCATTATATTAATCAAATCAAAGAAATATTTAATTATAAATAAACAGTTGCAAATCGGTGCCAAAAATATTGGCGACAACCTTTTTGAAACGGTTGAATTATAATCTTTGCGACTATAATTTAACGATAATACAACAGTTGCAAAACGAAAAAAACGAGACATAACTACTGTTTAGAAACCGTAATTCAACCTAATTAAAACTATAAAAAGACTATAATTCAACCAACCAAAAAAAGTTACATTTGGGTTTTATTTTGGTCCCTGTGATATACGGGTAGTAATCAGCCTAAACCTCTTAATTAAAAATGCCATATATATTGGTTCAACGGTCTAGCCAGCATTTAGGTTTTCATTGTTAAAGGGAGAATTCCACCCGAAATGTTTGTTCTGTTCAATAAATGTTTTAGGATTGTTTTAATAAAATAATTGTTTTTTATTTTATATACCTATACCTAATATACCATATATATTTATATTATTTGAGGGCCTATCAGCTAACACAAAATTATATACTATCTTTCTTATAGTCTATAATAAATAAATGATATATAAATTATATTTTAATTATATAAAATAATCATTAAACAAATTAATAAGAAAAGAGAATGTCATATCGTCGCCTTAGAGTGTAAACCTGCTAAATCCATTTTCTATCATATATGACATATTAGTACCGTTCGAAAGAAAAAGAGATGTAGCATAGCCCAAGTAAAACTGCTAATTAAAATTACGTTGTAGAAAAAAATGTGAAAAATAGTACCTATTCATAACAACAATATTAAATGTTGTTTGTTTTTTCTCTGCCCTCTAAAATTTCCTTGTTGTGAATTAGCAGGTTTACACTCTAAGTCTCTAAGACGAGGATATATTATTTTCATTACCCAACATATAGAATGGGTGATTCTATTAGAGCAAATGTTTAGGTATATATGTTATAACTCATTGATCCCCTCTAGAATATGAATTCCTACTCCCCTCCTTGAACCGAATAGATCTGTAAAAATCTCACCACGAAAAATGGACCATTATTTCAAATACGTTTCTATTTTTGTATAATGGAAATAAATCAATTGTTATTGATACGATACGAGCCATGCAAATTGATCCTAAGATTGTGTCTTAAAATAACTTCTAAAAATCAATGAATGATTATTTATTTATGAATTAAAGTATCAGTCATAGGTAGGTATAAAGAGGGCCAAAATTTAGAATGAAAAAAATAAGATTTATTTTAAATAATATAAAAGTATGTATGGTTCGTCAGAGTAGTAACTGTGTCAATCCAGAAAATTTGTAACACACCCGTATAGACAGAGATTTTCTCATAACCTCTTTTTTTGGACTAAAAGGGTCCCATTAATTTGCTACTGAATTTAAATAATTCTAGAGTACCTACGTAAAAACTAAAATTTTTTATTTTAAAATATCCAAAAATAAAAAATAAAATATACATAGGTATATCAGTGGCGGGCGACCAGCCGATGCTGTTCAAAAAAGTACTCGTATTTTTTTTTGTAATGTTATTTTATTCTTTGTTTTTTCCAAATTTCAACGAATACATCATAGAAATTTTCTTTATTTTTCAAATTTATCATTAGAATTTTATGACACTATGAAAATAGCCTAAATGTTTTGAAATTTTAAGGATGCGCTTCATCCAAAGCCAATGATATATAATTAAATATTTATGTTTTCACAGTCAAGAATCAACAGTGTATTGATAATTATTGAGGTAGGTACTGACCTGTGTGTATTCGGATGTGTCCCTTAAGCTGTCCGTTATTACTGAACGCCACCTGACAGTGCGGACAGCGGTACTTTTTCGGCCTCTGTTTCTTCCTCGCGCGCAATGATTCTTCATGTAACAGACGTGTATAATCATCGGCACCGTAACTCACACCCAAAGACGCCCATTCTGCAAGTGCAGCCCATTCTTGCGGCCACATCGGACTCACCCCCTGCTGCACTGGGGGTGGTTCCGTAGATTCCTGCTGATTCTGCTGGCTCGGGCCATCCCACGGGCGAAACAAACCCTTTGGCGAAGAGGTAGCGTGCATCTTTGCTCAAGTCCCAATCAACACTGAATCGGCTTTACGAAATTCGCTCCCTTATATGACTATATCGCCCCCTCCCCTGGCCACTTGAGTTTTTGAAAACCTCCCCACCGGGACGGGCATTAGTAATACACGCTTCGTGTTGGGGAGGAGTGGCTGGGGCCCAAAAGGGGCGGACAGCTCTGGGGTATCACTTACCCTCTTGGAATAATAACAGAAATGCGAAGGCCCTAGACTTTTTGACTCCAAAGTCGCTTTGTTCACGGAATTTCGTCTCTAAACGTTTCGGACAATAAAATCCCTCAACTCTATTATGGCTCGGATCCCTTTTGATACAATTACTAATCATAATGGTAAAGTATTTTCATCTCTTATATCTAACATTATACAATTTTTTTTATAGCTGTATATATAAACCCCACACACCACATTGGTATAGAATATGAATTACTGATTTTTAGTATACTTTTTTATTAATGATCTAAAGATTCTAAAGCGAAATGCATTTTTTCAGAGTAAGTGGCCTATTTTTGAAAAAAAAAACTAATTTAATTTGATTTCTTTGTTTGTCTGTTTGGGTAGAAACTTGTAATCAAATTTCAACCCACTTCTAGCTAGTCCATTTATTTAGTTTTTTTTTCTTTAATTTCGTATTTTATCTATTTGCAAAAACAATGTAGGTAATATTTCATTAGAAATTACTAGAGAAAAAATTTAATTTAATGAGTATTTTCTTGATTTATTACTCTGGTATAAATGTTGCTAATTATATAGACAAATAAAATGGCACGTTCTGATGTGGCCATTCACTTGACTTTATCATACACACCCTGGCCACTCTCTTATATTTAATATTTAATAAAATTATTTATATTCATGTACGGGGGTTAGTTTTTGCATTTTTAGACTACTGGGTGCCCAGTGATTATCTATACAAAATTTGGTTGAGTTTGGTTCAAGGGATTAGATTTTTTGACCCCCCCCCCCCCTATTTGGGCGGTTAGTTTTTGCATTTTTAGACTTATAGTAGCCCACTGATTATGTATACAAAATTTGGTTGAGTTTGCACAAATGGCCTAGATTTTTATTTTTTGACCCCCCCTCCCCTAGTTTTGGCCACAGGAAAAAAATATTTTCGTTATTATAGGTTCATTTTATAGTATATTTCATTTTTCTTGTTTTTTTTTAGTTTGAAAATATTATCCTCCCTTTAATTTTGGGTCGATATACACCAAAATTTAATCAGCTCTTAATCTCAATGCACCAAAACTACATGTTAAATTTGGTTTGGATATTCATACTAGTTTTTGAGCCAGCTCGTCCACAAAAATTTGGCAACGCACAGACTAACAGACAACTAACAGAATGACAGAATAACAGACTAACAGACATTGAGACAAAACAGTTATTATCTTGAAAAATATAATTTTTTCGATTTCACTTATTGGAGCTTTTTTGTAGACCAAAATGCCATGGTTTCGCCCAATTTTTTTAATCAAAATAGTTTCAGATGTTTTTGAGATATTTCGAAAAAAGAAGCAAATAAACCACTTTTTTCATGCACGATTACAATACTTGACCATAACCTGTATGGTAAAGTATAAGGTTATATAAATTTAGTTGATTGAGAGGGAAGAGGTATAGTTTTTGAGGTTTTCACATGGTTGGTACACGACTATAAAACCCAAGCAGACTAGTAGGTAATACATTAAACGTTTTTTGTACTATTTATTTTCATTTTCTTTAAATATTAAATTTGTAAATTTTGTAAATTTGAATTCTTCTTTAGATCGGAAATACAATTGGGTAATTTTCCATTCTTAGCCTTGTCTAGGACTAAGCGATAACTAGAAAATGATTTCTAGTTTGAAACTTGCAAAGAAAGTTTACAAACGATATATTATTCATATAAGGAGCCTTCAAATTGTTAACACTTTTTTCTTCAATTAATTCTATCATGTTCTTCAGTGGCCAAGAAGGCATTAATAACTCAAAGGGTTGACAGGGATGTTCACCACCCTCATCTCCCTCACTTTTGGGCATAATCTAATTTCATGTGGCTTATCCCTAGTTCCCGCCTCTTCAGCGAGGGAACCGAGGGGGCTTAGGGTCATCCGTCTTGTATTGACCAGACACAAAGCCCGGGGAAGCTTTCAATTGTCCCCAGCCTATTTACGATGTTACCAACGCAAGGGCCTTTTGGGAAAATTCAAAAGAAGCTCTCGCCATTTATTTACCACTGTTGAGAGCTCTCATGATTATTTAGCATCGACTAAACGGCTAAAGAGAGTCACTCGAAATCATTGAGGGAGGTTGTGCAAATCCGACAGGATAGGATTATCCGATATTTTGAGTTCTCGGGACATCTTTATTTGAACGACATCTCTTCATTAGAAAAACATCCTATTGAAGAAAATTCCCTTCATAATAGAATTAGAAAATAAAAGATAATAAATAAATTTAGATTATTTTTTTCGTTCCTACCAGTCAAATTAGAATTTCGTTCAGATCACTTTAATTATTTTTTTAATTAATATCGATTATATTCGTGTAACTTCACTATATCCCATTCATTTACATTGGGGTGGGATTCACGCAACGAGACTGGTATTGTGTTAGCCGTAAAGATCCTAACAGCATTTTATGTTGCCTGAGCGTAAGGGTCAACATACTCCAGAACAAACTATACTCTACAACAGTGTTTTTCAACCCATGGGGGGGGGGGGGTCGCGAAGTCTATAAGGGAGTCGCGAACCTCAATAAAAAAGAAAAAAAAAACAAAGTTTAAAAATATATGTTTATTAAGAAAAGGTTAATTTAAGGACATTTGTAGGTTAACACAAATTATTATTAATGTACTATTGTCGTATCGCTTTTCCATGAAGGCTTTTGGCGATGTAATTGATGTAAAAATATGTTTGTTATAGGTACTTAATTGTGTATTTAGTCGATACCCAATTATAAAAATTAATAAAAATGTTGTACGGATTTGATATTTGTAACATAATAAAATACAGGTTACAAACAGCGGCGTAGAAAGGCGAGAAATTTTTTTTCATACTAAGGTGTTCGCGTCATGAAAAAGGTTGAAAAACACTGCTCTACAAGTCTACATGTTGCTTAACTTTGATAATCCTTAGGGCCATGGTTCTCAAAACGTGCTCCGCGGAACACTGGTGCCACTTCAAGTGTTTCGAAAAAAAAATAAAATACACACTTAAAAATTGTTGCAAAAGATACAATGTGAAATAATTTTTGGTGTAATTGTAGATTAGAGCGGGTGGTTTTTCTATAACAAGAATATTGTACAAAAATGTGTAGGATCTCTCCCGAAACAGTAAGTACTACCGGGTTGACTATATCTGGTTTAAAGTTATGTTGTATTATTAGTGTTCTGCACAAAAATATGTTACGATTTTAGTGTTCCCTGACTTCAAAAATTTGAGAAGCACTGCCTCAGAGAACTTGAACATACTACCTATAGTTTGTAGGCAAATTTTTTCGCCAAAAAACGGTTTGAGCTAGGAAGTTGGGGGCCGTTCATAAATTATAATACGTCACACGAATTTCAAGATTTTTAGACCCCGCCACATTTTCCTGTATTGTGACGTCACTCTATCACTTTTATACCCTATAATTTTGTAATTTTTGTAATTTATGAAACGTAATGATGAGGCATTGGAAATGGGAATGCTGTACAGGCATCGGACCAATTTAATAATTGTAGCAATTTTTTTTATAAATTAAACTTAAGTAAAGGGATTTATAATATTTTTTAAGTTTAACTTTATTTTTATTCATATCATGAAATCTAAAAAATATATTTGAAAAATTTTTAATTTGACATTTGTGAGATCATATTTTTAAGATCCCCTGTTGATTTTGTCACAAATCTTTAATGGCCCTCCCCCCTTACTGTGTGACATAATTTATGGACGATCCCCCTTGGAACATGGTAGAAAGAGGCAATTTATTATTACGTTTTGCGAAAAATTAAGGCATATTAACCACATATTACGCTCTATATTCGTAGGTCTATTTTTTGGACAAAAAATATACCTCCAAAAGATAAGAATTAATAATAAATTCTTCATTTAAAAAAAGTAAGTATACATTTCTATTTTTGAATTAAAGACGAATTATTTATTAGTCAGTACACTCAGAAAGTAGGCGTAACGGCCCAAAAAGTTTTAAGTTCACTAGAATTTTTTATTTTTTGCTTACATTGGTAAGAAAAGTGAAGAAATAATCATTTCAAGCATGCTTTTTTTTCTTCCTATGTTTGGATTTCGATACATCAAGAAAGCTAAAGGCCGTAGAAAGTTAGTTCTTGTGTCAAATAAATGTACATATGAATATATTTTCAAAAAAATCGTTGATCAGATTTTTATTTTTCTAGCATCTAAATTCCTGGTTCAAAAAGCAGGAAATCGAAAAAAAATGAATTATTTTATAGTTGTAGCTAATGAACTGAAATTTGCTACACACACTAATAAACTGCACCTCTGTGATGTTTTGTGTTTCCAACTTAAACCTTAGCTAATTCCTTACAGCGCAACGAGTTTTGAAAAGTTTTAACTTTTTCATCCAATTTAAAATTTAAGATAGTTTATATTGCAAACAACTTAAGCCTTTTTAAGTTGCCGATGTTGTCGATCATTCGTCTATCTCTAACATTTTTTCCGTTCTATAGAAGGGCTTGAAAGTGAAGAACCTTTATGTATACTCAGCAGAGATATACATACAGAGCGGCGTTTGTTGTGACGGCGAATTTGCTACGATCAAGATGGATCGGTTGTCTCTTCACACACACACATACAAACATACGGAAAAAATTCAGCTGGAATCCTTGGCAGGAAAAAAAGGTAAACTACATGTTCTGTTTGACGTGTTTTCTTTATTTTTACACCTCTTTTATTCCAAAACAGATACAAAAGTTGTTTCTTTGTGTTTGGTTTTCTTTGGGAAATCTAATAGGATATCAGCTGACACTGATCTTTTTTGACATTTCCGAACAAGCAGAATTTTTTTGAAAATCTCCAAGCAAATATACATACACTTAAAATAAACGTGAAATCGAAATAATTTTACCATTAGATCCATTCAGATGTTTTAGGGCGATTCATTGAAAACAAATTTAGTCAGAAATATTTCATCGAAAAGGTTTTGTTGATTCATAAAGAGAAACAAAGAGGTTGTCCTCTGCTTGATATAAATAAACATACACAAACATATATATATCACATATAAATATGTATAGGTAATATAATTTATTTGTTTGAGACTATAGTTTCGAAGGCTTGGCCTCCATCATCAGTATTTTTAATTAGATATATTTTATCTATTATTTCTCATGGGGTCAGTAATCACTTGGATATTAAAAATCTATTTTCATAGCAGCTTTTTACCTAAAAACACTTGTGTGTCATAGCAGGGATAGATTTAATTAAAATTGATTTTTTTTCTGAATTATTAAATGTAAAAATCACAAATATGAAAGGAGCAATCTCTTCTTGAACGTCTCGGGCAAAATTTGTTCTTTTAAGTGCAAAGATATTTTATAACGTGAATGTTGAAAAAAACAAGTGTTGTGAATGGAAAAACATTGTAGGCCTAGTTTTAATTTTGATTTCTTTGGATGTATAAAGGTGAATGTTCAAATTTATTACGCGGTTAGAAGGAAAATACTAGTCAAATAGTATAAATGTACCTATAAATAATTAGAGTATCCACTAGGGATAGTTCTCACTGATCGTAATTAAAAAAAAATCTGCATAAGAGTGAGTGACCCACTGACTCATCCTTATCGCGCGGTTGGTGACTTTTCAACCAGGGGACGCTGTCCAAATAAGTACCCATCATTTTTTGAAATTTTATTTTAACCTTCGCTTTTTATTTTGCAAATTTCATTGAAATCATTTTCGTTATTTTTCAAATTTAACATCAGATTTTTAAAAAATATATTTTTGGACCTTCGCCCCAAACAGATACTGCTTTTTGTGAGTGAGGATATGAGTCATAAATTAATTATTGTGACTTACTTAAACTCCACAATCCCTGATATAAAAATCGACCATCTTCAGCCCGTCCTATAAGAAAATCTTAAATTTTCCCTAATTCTATTGCTATAAGCAGGCTATGACTTGTCTATAGAACTCTCTAGTTATTTCCGATCTTATATATTGAGAGTCCGTAGAAATGGATTAGTCCAAGGATTCTCAAATCATCTTTATTTATTTCTTTTTTTGTATTATTACTATTTTAATAGTTCCTCAGCGAAAACAATTTTTGTTTGACTAAAACTCGTCTGAATTTGTCTTTGATATGCTTGAACTGGAAGTATACCAGAAAGGGATTTTCAACCTTCAATCCACACCCTTTTCGGAAAATCATTCATTTAATTGCTCCTTGAAACTATGCAACAATTTTATTTCATTTCGAGAATCAATACCATTTGAAATAACCGATAATAATTAGAAAATTTAAAGGTTCTCCTGAAATTTTGAAATCGACCTTATATATTTATGAAAATAGTCTAAATTTTTGAAATTTTGGGATGCGCTGCATCCAGAGCATCAATGAACCACACGTTACTGATCCTTATATTATTGTAGTACACCCATTTTTAGCAGTTATTTAAATAATAGGTATAACATTCTAAAAGTTTGAGAACTCGTGACTTAGAAAATAACACAATACTATTAGCAAAAGGCAGAAAATCCTTCGAAAACACCTTTTCGAATTCTTTTTAGCTTTTTAACGTTTATCTTTTGCAAATGATCCGGAAATTTGCCCCCGTTTTGTCCATTTCTTGATTATGAATAAAATTTCAATTTGTAAGCATTGAGCTAGCTGCCAGTGAAAATGATGCATGGGCTGGTCATCGCGTCGCGTCACCCACCAATCCATCATCCGGACACTGACATGCCATTTACTTTACTTTCTTTCATTTTCGCCTCTTTTTTTTTTTTGTCCAAAAAATGGAATTCAGATGGAAAATTATAATATTTAATTTGTTCTACTGATGTTCACTAACAGATTGAATGGGGTTTATTTCGATTCGAGGGTTGATGAAAAAGATTGCAAAATTGATCAACCTTGGATGATGAATTGTCCAGAGGGAATTTACAAGCTATTCAATAGAAATTTTAGGGAAAACGAATTTAAGTAGATCAACGGCTATTTTCATAATTCATGCCATTTATATTCAATTTATTTTTCAATCTTGTGGTTTACATTTATATAGAACATTCAAAACATGTATATTATAGGTTTATCAAATTATGAGAATTAGATTCCTTCAACTTTTAAAATTGTAATTTTTGCAATAGTTTTGGTTATTCTTATCTGATGGGTATATGAGACGCTCAGAGCTAATGAATCAAGTCCATAAATGATAGTATCGAGATAATCCAGGTTGATGTTTATTAACTTTAGATGAATCCTAAAGTGATATTGAGGATAATGTTTTTTATTATTGTAGTATAAAGTGTAACTTAAATATGGGTTACAATTTGAAAATTCAAAAACAATAATTAAGGTGGCAAATTAATTTTATTCATAATTCTCTGAACTTGATCCACTTTGGCCCTGAACTGTTTTTTATATAATGTTGATCAAATGAATACGACACAGTAAAAATGGAAACATTTTATTACTTTTTAACACCTGTATCATAAGATAATATAAAATGTTTGAAATTAAGCTTTAAGTGATTATTATGAAAGAGAGGTTCTTCATTATCTTTATTTTTAAGAGACTGTCTAGATTGAAAATCTTTGCCCAAGTGCAGTTTCTTTTCCAATTCAAATTTACTACGCCTTTCAGGGTCATTTGTTTACTATCTTCAATTGAAGTTCGTCACCTCAATTACATGTATTTTTTGCAGGAACTTTAAAATTCAAGTTAAGCTTAGTAGAGAAAACATGATAGCAAAACTTTTCTTTCTTTCCTTTCCTTCAGTTGGGCATTTTTCAACGTAAATGTTATACATTTTTCTAATATTTAAATCCGGATGAAGATACTTCCTTTCAGGATTTTATTTGTCTACTGTAATAGTTCTGTAATGTGCTACTATTTCGTGATTTCGGAATTGATCCAGTTTCGATTATAATAATAAAACTTGAGTAAGATACGAGGTAGGTTTTACAAAAAAAAAATAAAACAAAATTGAGTTTTGAATTCGATATATTTTCTTGGACTCCTGATGATGGGCTAACCCCCGAAATATATCGAATTCAAAACTCAATTTTGTTTTATTTCTTTTTTGTGAAACCTACCTCGTATCTTACTCAAGTTTTAACATAATTAATTAATCAACATAATTTTATTATTATATTAAAATGTTTCCCCTAGAACCAACACCTAACTCCTTAAAAATTAGTTTCGATTAAATTTTATGAGAGTTTTTCAGGTCCAAAGCCGGTCAAGTGCTTTTACGTTTCTTAAAAAATAGCAATAACAGGGAATTAATTCACCGTTTATGAAAATAAACACCATAAACAAGTATTAATCCGCAACAAACAAAATTTTCACAAATTCGGACTTGATCCAGTTTAGCTCTGAGCACCTCATAAACAAGATCAAATTAACCATTAAGTAAATTAAGCACGTGCTTAGGATATCAAGTGAATGGAGTGCTATATAAAATCAGTGAAATCCAAGAAGTTTCAGGAATTGTGAAGCTTTCGAAGATCCTTATGGATGTGGATCTTGAAAGACTAATTGTTGGAGGAAAATATTGTTGCGGGAATCGCTAGAAGTCAGGAGTAAACGAGTTGGCGATTTTGTCTAATTTGATAGCCAAGGGGTGTTGAGCTTTCGAGATTCGAATGTTTGTTACAAATAAGGTATTAAGAGGGATTATTGAATTTAACTAGCAGCATAAACATCATGGTAGTATCTAAAGTACAGGGAAAGTGCACAGACGGTCCTATGAAGGGTCAGGAAAATAATGGACTGTATAAGGCCGGATCTCCTATTATTTTTATTGCTCTATTCTGAATTGCAGCAAGATGACAAGAGAATGATTGTGGTGCTAGTGACATTTCTTCACTAATGCGCGAGCCATATTGTATTAATCAATTTATCAAAGGAATCGCTCAATTAACAATTGTATTTTTTCTAATTTATCGCATTTTTCAACCGTCAGTTCTAAAGTTATAAAATTCAAAGTCAAGTCAGTTAATTTGGAAATACAAACATTTTGAAACCCTGGGTTCTTACCAAAAATCAATATCCCCACCCCGAAAGCCTCATTTGCGCGAAAAACAGGATTTTCAAACATTCACGATTAAATTAGATCCAATCGAAGGAACGCATTCGCTAACTCGTTTATTCTTATGGCCGATAGGTACTGGGACTCTTTTTGCACATCCGTCTTTACAGCAGCGTATAATTTTCAGTCTTTCAAAATTCGCGTCTACAGATACCCTTAAATTTGATACAATAAAAAATATTCACTTTTTTTCATTTTACTATGCAGGGGTTTACCTTCTCATTAAAAGTCTGTTCCAAGTGGGAGTTGGACCTATGATTCCGTAACTTATAATTCCAAAAATATTTGAGATATCAAATCCATTCTTACGTATTGCTGATAAGGAAAGAATAAATAAATTTGTATAATTTTTTCAAAATTTTAAGTTAAGCCGTTTGTAAACAACATCAGGAAGAATAATCTGCTAAAAACGTCCTAATGGAAGATCTATCACACTGTTATTTTAAGGTAGTTCTTTAGCGACAATCCACACAAAAAGTTTTGGCCTCGTAACCACTATACATATGAAGGGTGCTAAATTTTAGGTTATGTTTTTTTATCGTGACTATACTTTTCACACTACTATATCCTCTTTATGAATGGATCGTTTCCAAGCCCCCTCCACTAAAATGAATCGCCCAAATATGTTTTATTTTTTTTATTTTTTATCAAAACTACGAGGTAAATAATTTCAATTTTTTTTTAAATTACTCCAAATATATTATTCTAACAAATATTAGTTTTTCATCAAAAAGGTGAAATTCAATGAAAGAAAATAAAAATAATGATCATTCCCCCACCCTTTCTCTACCATATACACAAAATTCCATTTTTAATTGCAATTATTTCATGTTTGGTGTGGTAAATCGTTCAAATTTTAACAGTGTGTTTATTATGCTTTTAATGACTTGTTGAAGGAGACAATAAAAGAGTGTGTCTTCTGCTGGAATTATATTAATGACTTATTATATATTCCAAGTTTAGAAGACTCTTAAATTTTTCCATTTATGAAAGAACTACCTTAAATCAAAATACATTTAAACAAAAAAAAAAATTAAAACTAATTGTAATTAAAGAGATCTTTACATTACCTAATGAAAAAAAAAATTTATTTTTTATTTTTGACCCACATAAAATTCGACCCTTCTCAAAATGATAGTTCGGTAAAATTTTCTTATGATTTTTGATTTGCGAGAAAATTAATACATACACACTTTTAAATTTTTATCATTTTTAATTTACGATCTACAATGTTCTAACAAGCAGGTTCCGTTTTAATTTTTAAACGAAACCCTAAAAAAAAATTCTTTTTAAAGACATTTCTAAACACGAATAAGAGAAAATTCTTGAGTTAATTCAATACGAGAGTCGAGTGTAATACCTGTCGTGCACCTAATATTCTTTTTAAATAAAATAGAACAGTCTTTATAGTTGTAAGCTATCCAACTTGAAGAATTCGAATTAAAAAAAAAAAGTTACATTATCATTTTTGTTTGTAATTTTTGCTTCGCTTTCATAGAAATAGAATTAAAATTGACACCACAAAAAGAAATTTTTTATCTCGGATGAATTTCTCGCCCCTCCCTTCGTATTGGAAGATTGCCTGGTGGGTGGCCTGTGACCTGAAGGTGTCGTCTCTCTATGAGAACAACATTCGCCAATACAATAAATTATTTCTGGTATATTTATTTCTTCAGTAATTCTTTGAGTAAACCACCCCCTCTCACGCTCCCTGGCTCAAAGCTCAATCGGGGGTCAGCAGCTTACAAGCCACAATGCTTTTATGAACTGAGCTATCTTATTATCTGTTGACTCGATGGACCTCCTGAAAGCAAATGCTGTAAATTATCCACGCGATTTCCAAATATTCCTCACCTTTCACTATCATCTTCTTTTTAATATAAAAAAAATTTATTTGCTTTTACCAATGAATGAATGAATAGATTCTAGTATTGTAATAGGAGGAACATCTTCAGGTCCAATCCATTCAAAAGATCAACGTGACTTAAGCATAGAAAAAATGACTTCGATACTTCATTAAATAATCGATCGATTGAAGAAAGAGTGACGTAGCTACGGGGGTTGATATATTTTATCCATTGTGTTTTAAAATATTAAAAAAGAAAAAATACAAGTTGTAACTTTTGCGTCCATAATAAATTTGTAACAAGAATAGCAAGGAATTGGGCAAAAATTTAAAAAAACAGAGTTTTTATTAAATCGGCCAAACGTTTCGTCAATTTATTTTTACTTCCTCAGTGGCCCATGGACAAAGAGTGATTAAATGTGGAAGTCAAAATAAGTTGACGAAACGTTTGGTCGATTTAATAAAAACTCTGTGTTATTAATTTTTGTCCAATTTCCTGCTATTTCTGTTACAAAAAAACAAGTATTAAGAATTTTTCTATTAATTTTCGAAGATATAAGTTCAACCATTATACCATAGCAAAGTTCCATAGGTTAAAGTAATTTTTATTGAAAAATCGAATTAAATTGAAAATTGTCATAAAAACCAAATTAAGTGCGTTAGCGATTTCTTTTGAAAACATGACTTAGTTTTACTCTAAATTTTGCAAATGATAAAACTTCAACAAATTGTCTTCGAATATATCATATTGCGTTAACGATTTTTAATGAAATCTTATGTTATCTTATCTTATTATATTAAACGAGCAATTCTTGTATGTATATAGAATCGGGTTCTCGAAAACGGCTATAACGATTTCGCTAAAAATTGGTGTACTTATCAAGTCTCATGAGTTATTAGTCGTGTATAATAAATTTTAATCCGATTGAAATAAAGGAAAGAAAGGGGTATAAATTAGGAGACTCGTAAAATAAATATTTTAATCATTCATATCTCGTCTTCGGTAAGTCGCAGAGCCTTGAAATTTGAAATTTTAGCTATTTAGAGGCAACAAGTTACCGAGCATGGCTAGGTGCGCCAGGCACTAAAAGATTTAATTTAATAAGATTGAAGTAATTTTTGGAGACGGACTGATAAGTGAATTGAGTGGATATTGATGAGGCAGTCCAAAAAAAGCACTATAATTCTGCTGAGAATGAAATACGATATATTATTGATACCTACTGACACAGAAAGAGGAGAGAGTGGGGAATGTCGCATTGGATTTCCTTCACTAACTTTTCAAAACTTTGAAGAAGGAGAGAACACCCTCCGAAACGTAGCTTTATGAATAAAAAGATAGTATAAATCTAGGGGTGATCCGCGATTGGAAGTAGGTGTATACCTCTTTGGAAGTATTTTGGAAGTACTTGGAAATATTTGGAAGTACTTGGAAATATTTGGAATTATTTGGAAATATTTGGAATTACTTGGAAATATTTGAATGTACAAGTGGAAGTAGGTGTACACCATATTAGGTCGCGGTTCACCCCTCGGTATAAATTATCTTCTTCTTTTTTTTGGACTGTCTCATCAATATCCACTCAATTTAATTTAATTTTAACCTCAAATTCGATAAAATTTGAGTATTATTTTCCAGGAGGGTGTGTTAACTATTAAAAAAATTAAAAATATATATTTACATTTTTGCTTGATTTGAAATTATTGTAAAAAAATAAATTTCTCATAAAATTTGTCAAAAGGGAAGTAATTATTTTTAAAGTAACTTAACTTAGCTCGGAACTTTGTAAAAAAGTAAATTCTAAAATTTGGAAGAAATTCTGATTAAGTTTTCCAAAAGAGAGAAAACAATTTTTGATTCAAGGGATAAATTTTAAAGTACTGAAGAATAAATAGGGGTTGATTCAGATTTAATTTACGATAGAATTTGCCAAAAAGCTATTCTATTATAATTTTTTTTATTTATCTGGATGCTGCTGCTCGGATGTTCAGACTTCAGACAAAAACTGATCCAAATGTTCAAGATCCTTTCCTTATATGAAAGCAGAAGAGTGGATAATTCTGGATAAATACTTTTATTTTGAAAAATTATCAAAATCAAAATCAGATTCGATTACCTATAGAAAAGCCACTTTTGATCTTCATCCACCCCTAAGACAAGGGGATGTTCTAGCTGTATACAACTCCCCATTTTCACAATTAGT
This sequence comes from Forficula auricularia, assembly GCA_024734495.1. Taxonomy (NCBI): domain Eukaryota; kingdom Metazoa; phylum Arthropoda; class Insecta; order Dermaptera; family Forficulidae; genus Forficula; species Forficula auricularia. Next base: position 6,145,152 of record JALMQS010000101.1, on the reverse strand, counting down.
TATTTTTTTATCAGCTAGCCGTCCAAGCTAGAAAGCTGAAATTTGGTGGAAATACACAGATCATTAATACGATCTCTTTTGCCAAATTTTAGCTCACTAACTACAATCGTTCGAGACTTAATTAAGTAAAGAATTTTTTATTTTTATTTTTCATCCGGAAGCTAAAAATTCCAAAATTTAATCAGTTCTTTATTTTGGAATTAAAAGAACGAATTTTCTAGGACATTTTGTTATTGTGAGTATCGAAATTCAGACAGACATACGTACATATAGGAAAAAAATCATTGATGAAGATTATTTTTTTCACTTTTCGAACATTTTTTAAACAATTAAACAGCGTAAAAATGTCAAGTGAATTAACTATGTCGGGATGGCAGATGAGACAGATCAAACAAGCGAAAATCGACTTTAAGTTAATTAAGCAAGCGTCAGACAAATACCATAAGTTTTTTTTTTTTATTAAATTCTTCAAATTTGGCGAGGTAAGTATAAAGCCCGTGAGTTTTTTTATAATTACTTATTCATATAAATCACCTAAAAATGATAAGATACGAGTACCTTCAAAGCTAGAAATAAAAGAAGAATTTTGACTAGTTCTCTCAGACACTCAGACCCAATATGTTTCCTAATATAATTAACCGACCTCAAAAAAGGAGGAGGTTCTCAATTCGACTGAATTTTTTTTGTGTGTGTGTCTATTTTACCTGATATCTTCGCCAATTGTGAACCGATTTTGATGATTTTTTTTGCATTGGGTTCAATATAGTTTCCGATTGGTCCTGTTTTTTTTTCATTGGTATTGGACCTTTTTTGTTATGTTTGTTCAAGCATAACTTCTTTGTTTATGAACCGATTTTAATGATTCTTTCTGCGTTTGGATCAGTATAGCTCCAAGATAGTCAAGATACCTATTTATTTATTTATTTTATGTATGTTCAGCAAGAACTTTTTGCCACGAGGACCGATTTCGATAATTCTTTTTTTATTGAAAAGGGGATACCTTAGGGGTGGTCCCATATTAATTTGGTCAAGTTCTGATGATATGATCAATGACGAAATAATGTAAATCTTCAATTCTTAGAGCAAATAATCGAAATTATAATAAATAAAAATTTTTATAAAAAAAATCTTAAAACATTAATTTAAAACCCGCAAACGTTTCGAGAGAATTTCTATTTTTATGAACTGTATTTTATTATCATTTTCTGATTCATTTGCACAACGCTTTCACTTACGAGATGCATGCAAGTTATTATATTAAGTCACTATTAATAATATCACTAAAAAGAGAAAAATAAAAATAATTTTTATAAAAAAAAAAATAAAACCGACTTCAAAAAAATTAAATGCAACAACTAAATTAATAAGAACTCAAAAATCAAATAAAATGCACTAAAAGGTATAAAATAATTATCTAATTTAGTTACAACTAAACGACAAAATATTAACATGAAATCACTTTTTGAAGTCGGTGCTAAACAAACTATATAAACGAGCTTATCCGCCAAACGTATTAATAAGATCCGTCGAGTGTGATTCATAAAATGTTTTGGCACCGACATCAAAAAGTGATTTCATGTTAATATTTCGTCGTTTAGTTGTAACTAAATTAGATAATTATTTTATACCTTTTAATGCAATTTATTTGATTTTTGAGTTCTTATTATTTTAGTTGTTGCATTTAATTTTTTTGAAGTCGGTTTTTATATTTAATCTCATCAATACCCTATTTGGGTTTTGGATTTATACAATTGCCATTTTTACACAATTATCTTATCCACAATTGCTTTACAAATTAATTTCTTTTGTCTTAATTCACATTATATTCTTCAGTCTTCTTTGTCTTCTTTTCTTCCTTTTTCTTCGTGTTCTCTCCTCACTCCTTGGATTTCTTCCTCGTCCTCGATTCACGAATTTCCTCCTCAATTTTACACTAAAATGTTTTGCCCACTGTCTTCTTGCTTATTTGTTGTTCTTCGAAATCTCTCAAACTTTTTCTCATTTCCTTCTTCAATATTTCGTATCTTCTGTCCTTTTGCGCATAGTTCCCATTAGGTTTTTTTCTAATCCTCTTCAATCCCTTCGTTGTTTCGGTCAGAATCTCATTTTCTTTTCCAGTTTGACTCTGCCTTTTGGTTTATCTTCATTATATTTATTTACTTTTTCATCTACCTCATTTCTTTTACCTTCGGAACTATCTATTTTATCAGGATTATTTTCCGCCCCTCTTTCTAATTTTGATTTCGGTATCAATGGCATGTGGTCCGATTCTTCTTCACTCTTCTACCTTTTTTTGTAATATCCATATGGCAACTTATATTCTGCAGGTACCCTAGAACTAACACCCTAGCATTATAATATAATGAATTGATGTATTGGAGGTCAGAGAACTAATTAAACTGGATTCACTGATATTGATTTTCAAAATTAAGAATAACTTGATAGGTACTGGTATTAAGCTAAGGGAATCGGAGCTTCGTTGTCATCAAACTTTACACTAATATTGTCCATTTGGGAGTTGGTGATTATTACACTTTTTTGGTGTTTATCCTCTGTCCGATTTCTTTACTTTTATTGTTTAGTTCTTAGATCATATTTGTAATCTGATATTTTGATGTTGCTATCAAGATTATATCGTCTGCAAAACGTAAATTATTCAGATAGGTACCATTTATTTTTAATCCTTTTTTTCCCAGTTCAGTTGTCGGAACACTTCTTCCAATCAGAAGTTGAATAATATTGACGAGAGGGGATCCCCTTGCCTTACACCTTTTCGTACTTGAAAGAAAGGTCCAGGCTCTTCTAGAAGTATTCTTGCTTGACAGTTGTTATACAGATTCTTGATGACTTCTATATAACCAATCTCGACCCCCTGGGATCTCAAGGCTTTAATGATGAACTCTTGATCCAACATGTCAAAGGCTTTAGTATAGTATTTTCCTATTATAAACTTTCAAATAAAACTAAAGATTTGAGGATCTTTTTTTTTGAAAATAATTGGAATGTTTTTCAAAAAATCAGCTCGGGTTAAAATTAATCAATGTATATTAAAAGAGAAATAATTTAATTTTTAGGTCAAATTCTAAGATTTTAGTAGAAATCTTTTTAAATTGCGATATCAGAGGGGATTCATCCCCTCAGGAGTCGAACCTGAGAACTAACATGCTTGCCGGGCAGTGAGCTTAATTATTTCTCTTTTGGAATTTATTTAGCCAGAGATTATGATTGCACACATATATGATATTTGTTATGCCTGTTGTAGATTCTTTGTGATCTTTTTGGGTTGAAAAATAAAATTAAAAAAAAATATGTCCCGGATTATAGGTTAAATTAACGTTAGGTTGGCAAGATTTAACAATCATGTGATAAGATAAAAATGTATAATTTTAAAATGAACTTTATTTAAAAAGGTGACATGTTTTACCCTAATCTATTATTTACTAATTATAAATAAAAACCTCTCATATTACAGGGGTTAACAATTTCAAAAAAAAAAAAGTTTTAAGGTGAAGCAGATAACCTGAACAGGAAGAGGCGTGATTTGAATCCGGCCATGGATTCAAGTGGAGGAGCGGATGAAAATGTTTGTGGAAAAAAAGAGCGAGTGATCTCTTCCACTTGAAAAACGCTTGGGGGTGACTAAGGCAAGGCAGGCAGGCAAATTTCCACCCTTCTTCTCCCTTTCAACTAATATTAATTCATGTTAGCGAAACCACTAAGGGTGGCTTTGTGTCGACCCTCGGCTCTCCCCAAAATGGCAGCCACTATCTTCCCAAGATATATATTAAATAAACCAAACATCAACCACATCTGATTCATCATCGGCAATACATGAAATAGATTCGAATTGCGTAATTAAATCAATTTTGAAATTCAATCCTACGAGTCGAGAAATATTTAAAATCGTTTCTAATTTTTATGGATCATTAAGCACAATTTATTCATCCAAGAAGGAATAATTCAAACATAATTTTATCAGAAGCTATTATAATTATGAGGGAGAGCTTGCTTTTTTTTCGCCATCACATTTAATGAGATTAAAGAATAGGATTTGAGGCTAAAATTTAAAATTTTAATTATTCTTCTAAAGTTTAAAATTAATATCTCCTAACTTAAGATTTATTTTAAGTTCATTTATACTAATTTACTAAACATCATTTGTCAGTTGACCACAGCTTCAATATAGTAGATACTAAAAGATTGATACATCTGGCTAATTATTTTGTCAAGTATACAAACAATGAGTATAAATTATATTAGGTTAGAGTGGTGGTGTTTCACAAAGGGAAAAAATAAAAAAGATTTTTTTTTAATTTTTAAAAATTTCTCAATATATTTCCGGTTGTTAGCCTATCGTCAGGAGTAGGTACTTCAACTGAAAGATAAAGTGAAGAAAACGGTAAATTGTTTATTTTTTGTCAACAATTTACCGTTTTCTTCACTTTATCTTTCGGTTGATGTACTTCTGATGATGGGTTAACAACCCGAAATATAAAATTTCGAGTAATTTTTAAAAAAGTATTTTTTATTTTCCTCTTTGAAACACCACCAACTCCAAGCTAATATAATTTGTATAATGTTTCACTATAAACCAACACGACGTTCCCTAAATTTGAATTAGTATAAAATTGTCCTTTCTTTTATATCTACTTCAAAAGAGAGTCAATAAGTGATTGCTGAAACAGTTTAGTGAAATAATATAAATAAATTTCCATTACTAAAATCATTGTCAGTGATCTCAGGAATGGAAATAAATGCGAATTTGTTAAAATATTTATAGTTATTTCAATCACTAAGCCGGACTGTAATTCATCCCGGATGGTGCACTGCAATGAATGCGGCCCGACATAAAATTATAAAGTTCCTTAAAATATTGAAATTTTTATGTCCTACTTAATGGAAAACATATCTAATACAATTTGACCTAATAATTTTTTTTTTTCTAAAATAGGAAGAAATTGGAAAATCTCCCCAACAGTTTTCGAAGAATAAAAGGACAGATTTTAAATTTTGAATGTGAAAATATATATCGAAATTTCGGAAAAAATAATCACAATTTTAGCATATTTTGAATCCATTTTTACTAGATAAAAAAATTTCGGAATTGAGATGTAAAATTACACTTGAACTAAAAGATAAATTTAATAATGTCTCCTTAGTAGAATTTTATAAAAAATATCTACCCAGAAACAAATATTCCATGGCTTCACAATATTAATTCCATTTTTGGAAATATGAATTTATATAATTATATGTGAAGCTATTTTCAAAAATAAAATTCACTAAAAGCAAAATTATATATAAGCTCAACTATCAGGAAAAAAATACTAAAGTTTCGAATATTTAAAAATTATTCTTCATCTCATATTTCCATTTTCTAAAATATTTATTATTTCGTAAAGGGAGAATGGTGTAGGTTCTTGGTGAAACATATTTTAATAAAATAAAGAAAATTTAAAAAAATATAAAATTCTAGGTAGGTTTCACAAAAATAAAAGACAATATGCTTATTAGCATGACTCTAAATATATTTCGGGGTACGAGCACATCTTTAGGACTTCAAAGAGAAAGGTGAGTACAAAAATATAAAATGGTTTAGAAATTAAAATGTTTCACTTGCGTTAAATTTAAAAAAAATTTACTTCTAAACCATTTTATATTTTTGTACTCACTTTTCTCTTTGAATTCAGGTGTTCGTTCGATGGGCTCGTACACCGAAATATATATACAGTCATGCTAATAAGCATTTTGTCTTTTTTTTGTGAAACCTACCTAGAATTTTATATTTTTTAAATTTTCTATACTTAATTTATTATTTCAGTAATTAAAACTTTTTGAAGTGCTAAATGATTTAAAATGAAAATTCTGAAGCAAAACAAATCCAAGATTATTCTGCTATGACATTTTTTCTTCTTTGTTATGGTGGATATCATTATTCTACATTATTAATTATCTTTTTTGATTGACAAATATCAATAGAACTATAGTATATTTTATATGTGGCCCAAGGCATTTGTTTTTTCTTCAAATGCGGCCCGATAATATAAGCGGAAAAAATTATATTTGCCGAAAAAGTTCCTGATGCCGTTTTAACAAATTCTCATCGAAATCTTGTTTTCTCTCTGGTCTGTTCGCCTGTAAAAATTGACTAAGTGATTTTCTCTTGACCGGAAAGATAACTTTTCGAACTAGACGGTTGGTGTGGTGTTATCGAGATAATAGAATTTCTCTTTTCATCTCCTATCAATAAATAAATCCATTTGATGACAAAACCGCCCGCAAAAGCCATATAGGATTGAGGAGGGTTATATCTGCCCCTTTTTGTGGGCTCGCGATGACAGCTCAAGGGGCATATCTGCATATTCTGCCATCTGGCAAGGGGCGGAGGCCTTCGGGCCCCATCGAGCCCCATTGGCTGAGGGGCGCTTGCACACCCCCTGGGAAGGCACCCAGGCGGAAATCAAGGGTGCTGAAGAGAGCCGCCCCCCAAAATAGGGAAGCAAGGGGTGCACGCTAACCGAATCTTTGACCACAAAACCCTCCATCGCTAATGGTTTCAGGAAGAGGACGTCATGTTGAGCCCAAGAGCCCGCGCGCACAAGCGAATCTGCTTCGTCATTTGTCAGGATTATATTCATTTTATACTTTAGTCGATGATGACATATGACCAAAAAATAGACGAGGAAGACCAACCTAACCTATCATGAGGTTTTTAAAGTAAATGGTGTTTACGTGTTTAAATAAATTGATGTATCTCTAATCATGACTTAACTATAATCCTCTCTCCTTGTATATAAATTTAAAAAAAATATATATAGTATATCAGTGGTGGTTGGTGACTTTTCAACCAGGGGATGTTGTCTAAAAAAGGGTCCTTCATTTTTTGATGTTTTATTTTAATCTTTGCTTTTTTTTGCAAATTTCATCGAATACGGCTTCATTTTCGTTATTTTTCAAATTTGACATTAGATTTTTTTAAAAATATATTTTGTGAGCTTCGCCCCGAACGGATACTTCTTTGTGTGAGTTAGGGTAAGAGTCTGAAATTAATTCTTGTGACTTAAACTCCACACTCCCTGAGACGGAAATCGACCATCTTCCACAATGAATCAGCCTGTCCTTAAAGAAAATCTTAAATTTCGCCAAATTCTATTGCTATAAGCAAGCTTTAACTTGTCTATAAAACTCTAAGTTATTTTCGATCTTATATATTGAGAGTTTTTAGAAATGAATTAGTCCAAAGATTCCCGAATCATCTTTATTTATTCCTTTTTTGTATTATTACTGTTTTAATAGTTCGTCAGTGAGAACAATTTTTATTCGACTAAAACTTATCTGAACTTGTCTTTGGCATGCTTGAACTGGAAAATATACCAGGAAGGGACTTCAAACCTTTTATCGGCACCCTTTTCTTTTTTAATTGCCCCTTAAAACTATGCAACGATTTTATTTTATTTCGAGAACTAATATACTTTGCAAAACAAAAAAAATGTTTTTATAGAAATATTTGAAATAGCGAATAATAATTTGAAAATTTAAAGATCTTGCTGAAATTTTGAAGACGATATTTATGAAAATAATTACTGTAAATGTTTGAAATTTTAGGGATGCGCCGCATTCATGGCATCCATGGATTGCACGCCACTAATATATATGTACTTATATGTTGCAGTAAAAACCCGTTTTTTAGTAAGAACGAGTTCTTAGTTAAAACGCATTTCACTCAATACTTTTGTGGCAACTAGAATTTACTGATGTTGGTTGAGTTGGTTCCAAAAGTCAACCAACATCAGTAAATTTTAGTTGCCACAAAGGTATTCAGTGAAACGTATTTTAACTAGTAAGAAACCGTTCTTACTAAAAACGGGTTTTTATTTGAACATATATATTTATAGAGTGGTTCCCAACCGGTATTCCGCGGATATAGTGGCAAATCGTAAGTGTACGATCGTATTAGAAGGACCGAATATCAAAAAATTAAAATAGTAAAATTTTCATAAACATGAATTTATATTTTTAAATTCTTTTCCATTAAATAATACAAGTATATGAAATGTATGTAAAGCAACACTAAATAAATAAATATTTTGAAAAGTACACATTGATATAACTGACTTGTCTCGTTTAAGCATTGAACGACGACTTCGGGGGTACTGTTTAAAGAGGAAGGAATGTAATGACGTGCATGGTTTTTACTCAGAATATGGGTTTACCTTTAAGAAAGGGTTCGCGACAAAAAAAAGCATGTTTGGAGATATCTTGACTTATCTGGTTTTTGAAATGACCGATTCAATTGTGAAAAATTAATTTTCATTAAAAATTTTGTTGTATATTAGAAAAACAGTGAATACAGACATTTGCTAATTTTTGCTATTTAAAATTTAATCTCTTTTCTAATTTCCGTTTTTTATCTTTTGGGATTAGAAAATTCAGAATTGTATCCCAGATGTTAGTTGAATATCTAGCTACTAGCATGGTACATTCGGAATTTTTGTTTTATAGGAATATTTATGCTTGTAAATTCTAAATTTTAAATATTGCCAGTCCGAAAAGTTTGAAATTTTATTAAACATTTGAAGATTGTTTTTTATAAAAGATTTGTATTTATTTATATAGATATATATTTATTTTCAACAAGCTGATGACAACCTCAATCTTTTCATTAAAATTCAAAAAATTTTAAGTGTAATATTCACCTTGAATAATTGCAACGGCCCATTGTGAAGACCTCAAAGCCATCTCTCTGTTCTTGTAGACATGGTTGTCTCTAGAAACATCTCGAAAACAGATTAGCATCCCTAACGTTGGCATGGCGTATCCCTCCCACCCTTCTACACCTATTGGTAATTCTATCCCTCTTTTTTGAGCTTATAATAAATCTTAAATATTATATCATGCAATCATGCAATTTGTATTGGTTTTGTAGCGGATCCCACGGTGGGAGAGGCGATGAACCTGGAATCCATAACGACTATTAAAACAACATTCGATAATCTTAGACCCAGAAAACTACCAATTCTAAGGAGAGTGTCTTACTTTGTGAAGATAAATCCGCCCTCCGAAGATCCATCCACCTTTGACACTTTGAACCAGTTGATGCATCCAAAACGGTTGAAGGGAATGCTGTAAATCTATCACTTACTCTATGTGAATTTAATTTCTAATAAAAATCTCAATTTGAAAAATAGTCCAAAAAAATAATTTGACTGAAGTCTATGCAAAAATTTAGAAAAGTTTATTAAATTAAATATTTTAATGACGAATTTATGAAAAGGCCAAAATGAATACCAGAAATTTCGAATAAAACAATTTATTAGGATGTCATTTTAATTCTTCTTAAAAATTACTAATTTAATCATTTTAAATTTTAATTACATTATGTATTGAAAAAAGAAAAAATTGAATCATTTTTGTTATGAATTTATCAAATGAAAATGAAAAATGTATTCTAAAAATTTCAGAAAACCAATTTTAAATTTAAAAAGTTAAATTGAATTTTATTAATTTTGTTTTTATTTATACAATCTCTAATCTACAATTAAAAGTTGTAGGGTGCAAGCTGAAAGAAAAAAACTTTAAATTTTTAAAAAAATTTACCCCTGTATAATAAATTGAACGCCATGCTTGTAAAAAAAGATTTTGTACTTATATTGAATGCGAAGCTATGATGAGCAGATTCAAATGACAAGTAGAATGAAGCCAAGAATAGAAGAAGACATGAAGAAGGGATGGACGAAACACCATGAAAAATAAAAGAGAAAAAATTTCTATTAAAAATTGAAAAGTTACGTAAAATTTTCAACCTCGATAAATTAATAAATATAGTATGTTTTTCTATATTAGTAAAAGAAAAATAACGATTAATTCTTTTAAATTTACCTATAAATTATAAAATATGTAATGTGGCCATCTCATGACTTTATCATACACCTGCCCTCTCCCCATGGTCATTTTAGGAAGTTTATTTTTCCATTATAGTTCCCCAAGGCTTTAAAGGCTGACTGTGCAAAATTTGGTCCAAATCAGACAAAGGATTCAGATTTAAAAATAAAAACTCCCTCCCCCGTCAAATTTTGGTACGATTTTCACCAAAATCTAGTCACTTCTTCGCATTAGAAATACACAAATTTTAGCACAAAAACGAACTTTGTACGACTTTTCGTTTGTTTCTTTTTTTTAAGTTAACGTGGGTATTGAATACAGACACTCAGACAGAGAGTTTCTATAGTAAAAAATAATAAAAAAATCAAACAAGTGTTTTGAATTAACATTTAATAAATTAATTAATTCAAGAAAACTGAAAGAATGTTACCATGTCATGAAAAAGTTCCACTTTTTTCTTCAATTTAATTTATATTTGGTCAAATCTTCTAAAAAGGTGATTTTAAAGGCGTTCTGATTCATATGAGTAATACTTGGAATCAAAATATTTAGTTTTATTTATTAAAAATAAAAAAAACTTCAATATGACACGTGTTTTTATCTCAATCAGAATTCGATTTATATCGTAATAATAAAAATTAAAAAAAAAAAAAAACTATATTTATATTTTCATGTTTTTTTCTCATTCAAAAAAATTTACTTTTAGTTTGTTTGATTTGACTTTAAATCAAATTCTCATTGAGCTTAAAACAGTCGTTATATTGTATAATAATTGATCGATGAAGCTTCATTTACATTAATAAAACTAAGTATTTTGATTACATGTATTGCTGTTCTTAATCAACAAGCCTTTAATATAGGCAAAAATCGTGTTTTTAAAAGATTTAATCAAATTTATTTTAAAAACTAGATCTAACCAATGCAATTTTCAAAACAAGCACTCCAAAAGGCTCAAGAAATAAGATTATTATTATTATTATTTTTATTGAAAATTGTTCAAATGCAGTATTTCTCAAACTATGAGTTGCGACCTCATTTTGGGTAATTTAACTAAATTTTGGGATCTCAAAAACATAAAGCGACAATGGCAAAAATTATAATGGGCAGTGACCAAAAATTAATTCAAAAAAAATTAATTAAGGTACATCATTGAATGAATTTTGGCTTAGGGCAGAATTTTCAATTTGTGAAATGGCCTTAATTATACTTTTGCCATTTTAAACTAGGTACATATTTATGCCAAATGACGTCCTCAGCAATATAAAATAAAAATACCAATCAAATTTGAAAGATTTTGAAGATGCTCTAATTCCTACAGAGTTTAAAATATTCACTCAAGATTTGATTCTTTTTCTAATAAGAAACAAGCACATTTATTTCATCGATATTTTAATTTAAAATGTTGTTTTAATAAATTAAATAATCATTATAAGAGGTATCTTTAACAAGATTAGCTTTAAAATAAATTGCTTTATGATGATTTACTAGTAAAAATGTTTGTGAATTCCATATAGATATATGATCTGGGGTCACGAATAAAAATGTTTAAAAATCACTGAACTAATGGAAAACTTAATTATAAATTTAATTAGTATGTTAAATATCTAGATACATACCTCGTAGGTCGAATTAAGGAGCCTCCTTGCAGTGGACTAGAGGTAGGGAAAAATAAATCTAGCACTCGAGTCGACACTTTACTAGAAAAAAAATAAAACCCAATTAATAAATAGACTTGTATCTGTAGATATAGAATATTCTAAAAAAATGTTTCAATTTAATACACTTAATTATCGAATAGACGATCGGTGAGAGTTAAAAAAAAATTAAAGCCATGATATATTAAAAAACTAAAATTTAGATTTATTTATTTCAAATCAAATAATTATACTTTTGAAATTATTTAAGATATAGAGTTTCGAATAAATAATACGTACCTATATTCAAGTTTTAACTTTTTACTTTGCCATATAGGGTATGGTCAAGTAATGTAATCGCGCATGAAAAAAGTGTTTTTTTTTGCTTTGTTTTTTCGAAAAATCTCAAAAACGGCTAAAACTATTTTGAATAAAAAAATTGGACGAAACCATGGAGTTTTGGTCTACAAAAAAATCCCTAATAAGTGAACATCGAAAATATTATATTTTTTGAAATATTAACTGTTTTGTAAAAATGTCTGTTAGTATGTGCGTTACCAAATTTTTGTGGACGCACTAGCTCGAAAAGTACTGTTAATATAAAAACGAAATTTCACATGAAGTTTGGGTGCATTGAGATTAAGATCTGATTATATTTTGGTTGAAATAGAAACAAAAATTACGGTGGTGGGGGGAGTAAAAATTAAAATTATAAGATTTTCTAACTAAAAAAAAAAGGGAGGAGGGGCCAAAACTGGTGGGGGTTTCAAAAAATTAGAACTAACAATATAAGTCTTAGAGCCTTTAATGGAAGACAAAATTTTGAACCCTATACGACCTTATGAAAATGACTCACTATGTGAAATTGAGGGAGGTCAAAAATATTTTCAAACAAAAATCGAAGAAAGCTGATATTTCTAATCGAATATTCTCAAAATTGAAAGAAGATATTATCAAAACCTAGCGGGGGGGGGGGTCCTTACATAAATAATTATTAATTATTTTAATTCAATATTAAATAAAAAAGAGGATCCCGGGGTATGGTAAAATCTTTTGAATGGCCATTTCAGTTTTTTTTTTTTTTTTTTTTTTACAATGCATTTGATATTAAATCAGTTGGAAAGTTAAGATTCTAATAAAATGAATAAATAATTTGATATTTTGGAAGAAATTAAGAATGTGTCTGTTTGTGTGTGTCTGTGTGTAAACAGCAATCTGTTCGAATTCCCTGAAATCAATAATTTTATATTTCAAGTAAAAAAGCGATTCTAGATTAATTCTATACTCTGATGAAAACATTTTCTTTCAGATATTGATAATGATTATCAAATTCTTAAGAAATTAATATTAAAAGAATAAAAAATTAATTATTTATTGCTAAAATACTATTTTATCAAATATTATATAAAAAGCAAAGGCTTATATCTTTTACTCGTAAAAACCATATTTGGGAAGAAAATTATTCTAATCTGAATACTTTTTAAATTCTACTAAAATGAATGATAATTAAATATATAAAGCAAAGAGAATTTTCCTTATATAAAGACTTTTATTCAAAGCATGTACGATATTTAGTATGAGAAATTAGATTTGAGTAGAAAAAAAAAATGAAAAGCTTTGTCTATTAATTGAATATATTTTCAAAAATTTAGAATGTTAAAGATTTATTTCTATCATGCCTAGTTGATTTAGTATAATGATCAATTTTTTTTTTTTTTTTTTTTTTTTTTTTTTTTTTTAGATTAATTTTTTGATAAAAGTTTCTAATTTCTCAAATTTTCAGCTGCATATTTGCTTACTATGTAGTACACTTCAAAATTTGCCTTTTTATATTATTTTAATAATTTTTGTAATTTGAAAAAAAAAAATACTTAAAATAATGTATGTTTCTTATTTTTAGCTTGTAAATCTTATGTACCTAATTAACATTATAATTATATAAAATTTTGTAAAAATATGTATTTTATGTATCACTGACCAAATGTTCTAACGGACAAGGTCAATTTTAAATAAATAAAAAAAAAAAAAAATAATAATTTCAGCTTTAAGCATATTAAAGATTTATTGAAATGGTGATCTTCGGGATTTAAAAAAAAAAACAATCGTTTTATAACGAGCGTCGTTTTTGTCCAAGTTCCAAAGGCAAAAGGCCATTCCTAGTATAATAGAAATTAAGAAATTAATCTCTAATGATCTGAAACAAGTCTGAACGTGTACTCGGGATCCTTGCAAGTCATAGCTCGCAAGAAATAGAGATGATTCTATCCGTGGACTTTTTAGTCATTTTCATTGATCAAATTATAATTAATGAATCGCTCACCAGAACATTAGTAATAAATAAAAAAATTAAAAACTTTTTCAAGACTAGGTACGCTAGAGACACCGTTATTATTAATTATTATAATAGCAATAAAAAACAACAGAATTTAGGTTAATCGTTCATAAACTTTTAGAAAAATTAAAGAAAAAAGTTAAAATTTCGTTTTGAATCCTTCATTTATTTTTGAGTTAGGAGTGTTCACAAAATTTGGTCACACATATGCACACATACACAGAGACAGAAACAGGCATTTTAACATTTTAATATCTCTTAAAATATAAATTTTTCGATGCTAACTAAACAAGATTTTGTTGAAAGCCAACAGGCCGTAAAAACAACACCTTTTTCATGCACAATTAATATACCTCACCATACCCTGTATTAGGGTGCTCCTTATTTTGAATATTTTCGAATATTTACGCGAAAAGGGGGCTCATATTGTTCTAAATAAATAAAAAAAAAATATCCCCCAAGTCCCAAGTCTCTATCTCAATTTTAACTTAGTGCTAGACAGCGATTAAGTTTCCCATCTAAATAAAATGGGGTTTTTGGCATTGAACAATCAATTTTTTATTTCGAATAAATGGTTCAAAAAATTTGAAACTCGGTAAACTTTATCATTATAATAGTAGATATCCCTTAGAATTTTTACAGATTTTTAGCTATTATAATTTTGGAGTCTGTAACTTACTAATACTATGATATAGCAGTATTTTATCGAGATGTAACTCCAAAATTGTAATAGTTAAAAATTTATAAAAATTCTGAAGGATAGCTACTATTATAAGGATAAAGTCTACAGAGTTTCAATTTTTTTGAACCATTACTTTAGCTGGAATAAAAAATTGATCGTTCAATGCCAAAAATCCCATGTTAATAGATGGGAAACTTAATCGCTGTGTAGCACTAGGTTAAAATTGAGATAGAGACTTGAAACTTGGGGGATATTTTTTTTTATTTATTTGGAACCATATGAGCCCCTGTCCGCGTAAATATTCGAAAATATCCAAAATAAGTAGCACCCTACCCTGTATACTATAATAAAATTTCTATTTGAATTAATCCTAATTAAAAGTTTTAAAAATCATATATCTAAATTAGCCAGTAGCACGAGGATTACAAAATAGTTAAGCGTAATATTTGACGGAAATTTTGTATATATTTTTATAAAAATAATTATATTCACTTAGTAAGAAGGATATATGACTAATTTGAATCTAATTAGATTGTGATATTTACCGGAATTAGCCAGAAGAGTTGAATATTTAATTGGAGGCACCTGGACGCGTGGGTAACGCACCGATTACTGGCGACCGCCTGGAGCCAGCGGAGGGGCGGGAGTAACTAGGAAATTTGCAAGGGCCTAGTAGAGGGGAGGGAGAGCGCAATTGACCATGCTAAATTACACATATTTAAGACAATATTCATTAATTAGATTAAATAATATACATAGAATTGAAATCCTAATATCACGTTTTGAAAATATATTTTAAACACCTATATTTATACCGAGTGAGTTTTTTTATCTTGAGACAGTCTTATAACTCAAAAACAGTGAATTATATGGAAAAAAGTTCCAAATAAAAGTTTGTTTATATCGAGGGGAAACTAAACTACGCTATTGTTTGTCGACCTAGAACAAGCTTTCAAGGGTATTTCAATGTCAAGTTCTGTTTTTTAAATGGAACCCTATATTTTTCTATACGTCTACTTTTTTTTTTTTTTTTTATTTATTTAATGTCACCGGGAACAAAGCCCATTTAGACAGCACAAAAGTAGAGTGTTAGTAGGGTTAGTGAGGGAGCCGAGTTTTCAGCAGGTAGAAATTTTTATTTGCCAGCTAGGATCGAACCCCGGACCCCCATTTCAACATTGTCATAATCGATCGATGCCGAAGCGAAGCCAGTGCGTTAGCTGACTGAGCTACCCGACTCCCCATACGTCTACTTAATTTACAAAAAAAAAAAAACTGAACAACTTTCATAAGAACTATTTTTTTATACGACATCAAATAAACAAAATACATGAATCAATTAGATCTCAAAAAAATCTTAATAATTATTTTTAACAATTATTTAACTTAATTATCAAATAATAATGATTAAATAATTAATTATTAAACAAATAATTATTAAATTGAAAAATCAGAACAATGAAAATAGGTGATTATAATGATCTTAAAACTTCGTTATACACAGATTTAAGAGATTATTTTCTACTTAATAGAACTAGTTAAAATTCTTGAGTTTAAAAAAGTTTATTTCTCATGTAAATCCAGTAGATAGTTATATTGTATTATCATAATAAAAATGGAGCATTTTTTTGTTGAAGACAGAATTAAAATGGGCTTAATTTATGCGGTAAATGTAGAAGAAATGTTAGGGGCTGCCATTGAAAAGAATGTCGAGCGTTCTCCTAATAGGAATACACCCTCACAAGCTTCATTTTATTGTGTTGTAAATCAAATAGTAAATGTAAAGGCTACGAAGAGACTGGAACAGGCCAAAATAAGGAAATTGAAACTGGAATTCATCCATAAGACTTGCAATACACTCTGGAATGTCTCAGAACAGTGTCGAAAAATTATTAAATTATTAATTATTATTAAATTATTTATTTAATAATTAATTATTTATCATTATTATTTGATAATTGTTAGAAATAATTATTGAGAATTTTTTTTTTGAGTTATAATTGATTCATGTATTTTGTTTATTTGATGTCGTATAAAAAAATAGTTCTTATGAAAGTTGTTCAGTTTTTTTTGTCGATTAAGTAGACGTATAGAAAAATATAGGATTCCATTTAAAAAACAGAACTTGACATTGAAATACCCTTGAAAGCTTATTTTACGTCAACAAACAATAGCGTAGTTTAGTTTCCCTCTCGATATAAACAAACTTTTATTTGAAACTTTTTTCCATATAATTCACTGTTTTTGAGTTATAAGACTGTCTCAAGATAAAAAAACTCACCCGGTGTAATAATTTTTAAGCTACATTAATTCTACTTGTCGAATATATTAATTTCAATAAAAATTAAAGGAAAATGGTGAAAATTTTTTCAAATCTAGGTACGCTCTCTGTAAATTTTGCAGTTATAATCGAGGGAAAAGTAAACTAGCCAGCTCACTTAAGAGTGAAGCTGTTCTACTAATAAATTTAATTATAATAAGCTATTTAGAATAAAGAAAGGCTGGTCGACCTATTGAGGTCTTGACTTCATGAAAATTACATCGATACGGTATGATTCTCGAATGGATAAAAAAATAACCCCCTCTGAAATAATTAAAAATAATCCGTCCCATCGGATCTAATTCACACTCTTGTGATTTTCTTAGAAAATTTAAATCTATTTCTATCGGCAACTTGAACACTCAAATTCAATTTGGAAAAGTAATTCCATTGCCCTTCGAATTTTAAAGAAATTCAAGATTCGAAACACTCAACCACCTTTATTTAAATTATATGGCATGGCTATTTATTATACAGGGTGTTTCTAAATTGATGAGAAATATTCTGAAGGGTGATTTTTCAGCAAAAATTAAGGGGGGTCTTTCATTTAATAAATTTTTGTTCAAACTCTCTTCCCCTCCAAGTCACAGCCCTCTAAAGCTAGGGGGGGGGGAATTGTTTTTATTTAATATATCCACTATTGAAGAGTTTAGAAGAATGAAATTTGGCAGATAACTGATGCTAATAAAATGTCAGTTTTTGGCGATTTTTATAACCCTAAAATGTTATCACAAGGGGGCGAAAAAAATCGTTTGCATCAAAACTTTTTAATGCTACTATATTTTCCTATTTAAAAATTTGATTTAAAAAGACGGATTCAATCTGTAACTTTTGACTTTTTCTCATAAAATTGTTTGTTGGATCACAAAAAAATAAAATAATACTCCAACTCTTTTCTCATAAATTCACAGATTGGTTATTTTTTGTTAAAAAAAATCAAATAGGCTGGTTGCAAATTAAGTCATAATGACATCTTCTTGTGTTAACATTTTAGGGTTATAAAAATCGTCACATTTTAGGGTTATAAAAATCGTCAAAAACTGTCATTTTATTACCATCAGTTATCTGCCAAATTTCATTCTTCCAAAATCTTCCATAGTGGATTTATTAAATAAAAACAATTTCACCCCTAACATTAGAGGGCTGTAGAGGTTTTGAATAATAAATTATTTGAAAAACCCCCTTAATTGTTGCTGAAAAATCACCCTTTAAAATATTTCTCATCAATTTAGTAACATCCTCTATATGTTTAAATTTAGAATCATTACTAAAATATTTAGCGCCTTTACATACTGTATATCAGAGGTGTACGCACCTCACAGGGTAGCCAAATGCTCCGGAATTATGTTATTGGCACTTGGGTTTGATTCTCGATGGGGTAAAAAACAACCCTTCTAAAATATAATTAAAAATAATTTATTCCTTTGGATCTATTAGATGACACTGTCCACTAACCTGATATTTCAAAATAGTAAATATATATATATATATATATATATATATATATAGTATATATCATTTTAAAGGAAATTGAATGTCCTATAATTTATTTTTTGAGAGCTTTTACTGTTAAATTAAGGGTTGAGGTGGTAGAGACAAAAGTTTGAAGAAAAACATAATTTCATTTTTTATAAAATATCTCAAAAACCATAAGGAATAGAGACAAATTAAATACAAATAATCTTGTAGCAAATTTTATAAGATTTTATTTTGCTAAGACTAATTATTTCCCCACGATCTACCGTTTTTAATTAATAAGCGAAAAACAAAAATAAAAGACTCCGTTTTTGGATACTCGACAATAGGTAAGAAAATTAATAAATACTTGGCTTATCGCCGTTCTACTAAAAATAGTGGCTCTTCTCTTTTCTCAAATTTATACACTTTCAAATTAAAATATGTTTTAAATTTCTATCCTAGGTTCGTATCGTTACTATGGCTTATCACAGCTTAAGGCCACCCTTAGCCAAAACTTTATATGTGTTTGTAAGGATGAATAATATTTTTCAAATTCCATAGAAAAAAAATTGTGTCTGTTTATTCAAGTGAAATTCTTGAATGTAGCGATTATTTCTATTTTAAACATCTTGGCTCTCTCTAAAGCATTTCCATAAAATAAAATTTTAGAAATATAACTATGGAAATGTAATGGTCTTGTTGAAAAAAATAAACAAATAAAAATATGATATAGATCATATTTCAGTTAAGTTATTAATCAATCCTTTTTATGTCCATTTCACAGTTCAACAAATATCACAAAATAGGGAATAATATATTTTTTCTTTAAAAAATGTAAAGTTAAGTAAAAAAAATCCCCTCTATTGAAAAATTTGATTTTAAAACGACTTTCAATTTTTTTCATTTAAGCCGAAAGTATTTCAAAGGTATAAGGGATAATAAAATAGTGAGCAACACTCTCTCTCTCTCTCTTTACCTGCACTTGACGTTCCGAATTCCTCTTCTTTAAGAAAATTACAAGAATGATATAATAATCAGAGCGGCATTCAGGTTGCTGTTCATTCTTAATAGTTGTAGGAAAGGTAATAAATCTCGGTTTCATTGAGAACGAGGCTCAAGCCCCTGGCATAGACAATTGGGTCAAAAACTGGATGCTGGTTCCCACGCAGCAATGTCCATTCATCCCGATTCGGCCAGTCCATTCATTCATACAAGACCAACGGTGAGTTCATCGTCCATCGAAATTCCACTGCATTTACAAAGTAATTATGCGTAACTTAGTTTAATATTAACTTATTTTGGATTTGGATGCTTTGATCGTTGTCCTGTTTATCAAAGGATAAGTTTTTGATGAGATATAGGTACTCATCTCGATCAGAATGTACAACATTTTGACACTTCTTGTAATCTTAGGATCAGTCTGAGAGCGTATGAATTCCTCGAGCGTTCGATAATCCGGACCAGGTGACCACAGAGACGCCAGAAGCCAAATTAAAACTAACTTTTAAAATTCAATTACATATGCATATAAATTCGTCAGCTGAGATTTAGAGTGAACCAAGTCCATTTTTAAAAATTTTCAACTCTTACTGTAACAAGACTTTTTTTTTTACAAAATGAACCAAGACCGTTTGGTCCCATAGTATTTTTAGTTGGTTATCTTCTAAAACTCAGTGTAATAAATGTACTATGTCGATCCAAAAACAATGAATCTGTAACTTCATTTTCTCAAAATAATTTGGATCACTCCAATTCAGTTTACGAATTTTAATTTTTCTTTTTTGTACTATACAGTATACACTTAAGCAGTTTTTTGGGGAGAGATTTTTAAAAAATATTAAAAAAAGGGTCATGTAGCTCTAGTTATTTCTTTCTTTAAAACTCATGCTAAGGTTTTATACTAAATTCATCTTCTAAGCTACAATATAAAAGTATCAATTATACAGAATTATCTGATGATCTCAGTGGCAAATTATAACACCAGCCAAGCACTGTAAGGTAGACTTGAAGGAGGTGCTTGCAAGCTTTTTTTCATGCTCTGAATAAGGAAGGAAGATCCTCCGAAACGTTGGTAATTATAATTTTTTTTTTATAATATGTTCGATATTCCCCACTAGGGACGCACCAAGAAGAAGCAGTCCCTAAGGATCTCGAAAGACCCTTGTAGTACTAAAGAGATGGTGAATTTGATGAAGCAAAAGGGTGGAGGCGTCGGTGTTTGTGCATCCAGGTCTTGAAAGTTTGAAGTGTATAAGTTTATACGTAAGGTTATACGTGTCGGGAGAGAGTTTCATGAGGACAAACATATTTTGGCTAATCAGGTAGTCCAGAACTTTTCCAAACCCCAAATGGAAATTGGGACACTTCTTCGATGGGGTAGCGAGTTGAAGGAGTCAGTAAGAGTCGAAATGTCAATTAGTCCAATAGCTCGTATCTTAAATGCATCCACAGTGCCAAGAGAATATTTGGAGGGACCTCTCCACAGATGCGAACCGTATTCGAGACAGGGGTAGGTTTTTTTCGATATTAGTAGTTATCGTTTTACATGAGATTTTTCATCAACTCTCCATTGAATTCTCTAGTCCTTCTCCGAAGGATAATTATACTAATTTATTAGATATAAAAAAATAAAAAAACTAGGTCCTTATTAAGGGAGGAATTTCAATAACAAACAAAATGCATTCTGTAATTCGACTTTTGTTAAGGACCACATTTTTAGTTATTTATTTGTTATTTTTGGTAATCTAAACTTAAATGATAAATTTTGATGTAGAAATTGGAGGCATTGGAGGACAGGACTCAGTTGTTGAGTGATTTTTTTACTTCTATTCTGTCTCACTTATAGGAAACAAAATAAAAATAAAAATTTTTAAATATAATAAGTATATATAATATTGAATGATATATTTTTTTATTAGCTGCTTTGGTGGACAGGGATTCTGTAATCATTTATAAAAATATAAATACAAATATCTCAAAATAACAAATAATGGACTTACGCCACTTTCAAAATAAACGGCTCATATATATTGATATTATATATATATATATATATATTGATCAATTTTTATTTTTGTTTTGTTTCCTATAAGTGAGACAGAATAAAAGTAGAAAAATCACTCAACAACAACTGAGTCCTGTCCTCCAATGACTTCAATTTCTACATCAAAATTTATCATTTTATAAATAATAAAAGAGGACACCAGCACTTTTTAATTGAAATTTTAAGAAGAACTATATTTCAAATCTAAACTAAGTTTTAATTTGAAAAATAAATGTTGGTATATCGAAAAAGAAGTTTCAGCCTAAATGACCTAGACAACACATTTTTAATAAAAAAACCTTCATTCATTCTGATGAGTTTTTCTCATAAACCAAAGCATCCAATCTACAAAAAATTATAATTTCTTTGGACATATCAAACTGCAAGTGAATTGAAATTGAAACAGATGGATAAAACATATTATAAATAATACAAGTTCTCATATACCTACAAAGGAACAAAGCGTAAGTGTTTCGCATGACAAGTGCGGAGGGTGGTATCGAATTGGAGCGACATTCTCCCTTTCTAAATAGAATTCGAATTTCAAGAGTGCCGTTTTGATCGCTTTCCAGTTTTGCTGGCATTGAATTAAAAGGTCTTCTCCGTTCCTGCATTGAGAGCCATGTCGAACGCGTGTGACATTTATGGGTCACGGCGTTTCAGGGCTGTCCCAGCTGGCCTCACCGAAAACTCCGAAAATTCGACATGGCCTACCTTTTGCTAACATGACAGGCACCGAGTCTATGATCGCTTCATTCAAAACTGCTTTCAACCCTCTTCATAATTCTAGATTCGAGAGATCCCCACGAATTTGTATTATATTGTCAAATTGAAATAGATATAATATAAATGCAACAAATAAAATAATAATAACTTAAAAATCTAATAAAATATACTAAAAGGTATAAAATAATTATCTTATTTAGTTACAACTGAACGACGAAATATTAACATGGAATTACTTGTTGAAGTCCGTGCCAAACAAACTATACCTATAAGTGAGCGTACCCGCCAAACGTACTAAGTAAGATCCGTCGAGTGCGATTCATAAAATGTATATGTTTGGCACCGACTTCAAAAAGTAATTTCATGTTAATATTTGGTCGTTTAGTTGTAACTAAATAAGATAATTATTTTATACCTTTTAGTGTATTTTATTTTATTTTTAAGTTATTATTATTTCATTTGTTGCATTTAATTTTTTTGAAGTCGGTTTTATTTTATTTTTTATAAAAATTATTTTTATTTTTTTATTTTTAGTGATGTTATTAATAGTGACTTAAGATAATAATTTGTATGTATCTCGAAAGAGAAAGCGTCGGGCGAATGAATAATAAAATGATAATTAAATTCAATTCATAAATATAGAAATTCTCTCGAAATGTTTGCGGGTTTTAAATGAATGTTTTAAGATTTTTTTATAAAAGATTTTATTTATTATAATTTCGATTATTTGGTCATAAGAATTGAAGATTTACGTTATTTGGTCATTGATCATGTCTTCAGAACTTGACCTAATTAATATGGTACTACCCCTAAGGTACCCTCTTTCAATAAAAAAAGAATCATTAAAATCGGTTCATAAACAAAGAAGTTATGCCTGAACAAACATATCAAAGGTCCAATACTAATGAAAAATAAAAAAACGGGACCAACGGAAGCTAGACTAAACCCAATGTAAAAAAAATTTCAAAATTGGTTCACAATTGGCGAAGATATGAGGTAACACAAAAAAAATAAAATAAATCAGTCGAATAGGGAACCTCCTCCTTTTTAACCGACTTCAAAAAAGGAGGAGGTTCTCTATTCGACTGATTTTTTTTTTTTTTTTTTGAAGTCGGTTAAAAATAATATAGCTCAGATCTGTGGAGATTTGTTAACAAGAATTATTTGCCCCTTTGGAAGTAATTAAAAAAAATTAATCATTTGATTAGAAGGACCCTAGTAAAACGGCAGTAATGTTTTTTTTAAAATTGGTGTACTTATCAAGTGTCATGAGTTATTGGTCGTGTACAAATTTTAATCCGAAGAAAATAAAGGAAGAGGGTGTAAATTAGGAGTGACGCGATGATTTCAAATAAGTTAAAATGTGAAAGTCGTGTGGTGAACACACCAGTTAGGGGGTCGGGTAAACTAGGGGTTAGCATTTCAATCCCCAATAAGCAAGATTTTTATTTGTCTAGAATCTTTCCTTGTATAAAAATAAAATTAAAATAAAATTAAATATGTAAATATTTAGATTAAATATAATTAAAAAAAATTGTATAATAAACCTAATTATACTCATATTTGTAAATATTATTAATTATTAAGAACAAAATTAAAATATATTAACAGTGTAAGCTCATAGGGCAGGAAACTATAAGGAACAATTAAAAACATTTTAAAATTTCATATAATCATGTATATCTGTTGTACTTGTAATGTATTGATTTACAATGTTGTATCTGTAAATATTAAAATTATAAATAAAGCTTTTAAATTGAAAATAAATTGAATGTCAGCCTGCTAACCAAGTGGACCCAGGTTCGAATCCGACTAGAGGCATCCTGCTAAAACCTGACCCCGGGGGGGGGGGATAGAGACAAATTTAATAAAAAATAATTAGTATCGTAAACTGGCTTATGGTTAGAAAGTCAGAAAAGCCAAAAAAAACACCAGTTGATTTATTTATCTAATTTATTTAGTGTATTGAAATAGAGAAATATCTAATGTATTATTGGAATGTTTATTTTTGGGGAATCTTAATAAAATTTATTTAGGTCAAGCTTGGGAGTGAATAATTCCAGCGATCCGATTTTTCCCTTTATCGAAATTATCGATCGGAGGTGCGCAGACATAAATTTTCTCCTTATCCCGCCGTTGATTACAAGCTCAGACAAGTTTTTCAATTTTTTTTCCTTTATGATTTTTATTCTTAGGTTAAATATTTTTACTAAATACCCCAATTGATTTCTTCTAGTGCCTCCATTCAATCTACTCATGGCCATATTTTGGCAAGGCTATTTTTAATAAAAAAATTTTATTAAATTTTTTCTAAATTACCCTTATTATTTTTGCTTAGCAGCTAAATATATATATATATACACTTTATGCTTGATCTGAGTGTAGCAAAACCGCGTTGTTTTCATTGGGAATTGCCTCTCCCTAACTAAGTTCTTTGACTTCTTACTAAAAAAATTTTGGAACTAATATATATATTTCATTCATGCATGGGATGTAAACCGCTCCTCTGAAGCAATTTCTCATTAATTCATAAATATTTATTCAGGAATTACATTAAAATCATAATCAAAATTATTAAACAATAGAATTTTTGGCAAATTTTAAATAAAATAGAATTGGAATTGATTCTAAAATAAGAGAGAAAATTTTTTTTTAATAAATTTGCTTGACAATTTTCTACTAACAAACATATCAATTAAACAATGAAATGTCAATTTCAAAGCTTAGATTGCAACAATGGACATATTTGAATTCAATTTTATAATTTTTTTTTTCATTCATCCCTGGTCAATTTTATCATATTTTAACTGAATTTTGAATAAAAAATTTCAATTTAATTACACATTGCTATTTGCTTGGTGTAATTCTTAAAGCCATTTATTTAATGGTTTTTTATCAAGGGATGCTTGTCCGAATTCATTTAAAAGGCCTATTTTCCGAGCCTCGTCTCTAAGAGCGAGTTAGCTCAGTGGGTTAATTGAGCATTACAAAGAGTAATTAAATACGGATTAATTTTTAATTTAATTATTCATACTCATTCTGGTTCGATCCCAAGCCATGCAAAATATCTAAATTATTATTTTTAAATATATATATATTTTTTTCAAATTATTTTAAAAGATTGATTTGTTTAATTATTATTTCAAATCTATTACCACAAATATTTCGATTTTTCAAATAAATTTTAATTAAATAAGCTAGCGTAATCTTATGTGGCCATCGACTTGACTTTACCATACAACCTGGCCCCTAAAATTATTTATAATCATGTAGGGGGGCTAATTTTTGCATTTTTATACTCTGGGTTCCCACTGATTATGTATACAAAATTTGGTTGAGTTTTGTAAATGGCCAAGATTTTCATTTTTGATCGTACACCAGCCCATTTTGGGCGGTTAGTTTTTGCATTTTTAGACTTCCGGGGTCCCACTGATTATGTACACAAAATTTAGTTGAGTTTGCTCAAATGGCCTAGATTTTTAATTTTTAACCCCACTTAATTTTGGGTCGAAATGCACGAAAATCGAATCTGCTCTTAATCTCAATAGACCAAAACTACGTGTGAAATTTGGTTTCGATATTCACACTAGTTTTTGAGCTAGCTCGTCCACAAACATTTGGTAACGCACAGACTAACAGACAGACTAACAGTCATTTTGACAAAACAGTTATTATCTCAAAAAATATGATTATTTCGATGTTCACTTATTAGAGCTTTTTTGTAGAGCAAAATGCCATGGTGTAGCTCATTTTTTTTTTTTTTTTTAAATAGTTTCAGCCGTTTTTAAGATATTTCGAAAAAATGAAGGAAAAAAACACTTTTTTTCATGCATGATTACAATACATGACTGCTGAGAAGGCTAACATTTTTGATAAATAAATGTATACACTTAGCGTGCTTTATGCGTATATTACCCATGATTTCATGATTGCCTGCAACGTAGGCAACCATGAATACTCTTATTTATTTATACGAGGTGTATTTTCTGATTTCTACATTAAATTAAACCATGAGAATAATTTTTAAATCACGTGCTAAAAAGACATGTTCCTAAAATCTGATGAATAAGAGATTACTTAAAAAAAAAAAAACTGTCACGAGTTATTAGACGTGTATAAATTTTAATCCGATTTAAATAAAGGATGGGGGGGGGGGGTAAATTAGGAGTTTCGCGATGATTTTAAATAAGTGAAAATGTGAAAGTCGTGTGGTGACCACACCAGTTGATTTATTTTTAAGACTAAGTAAGTATCTATCCCTTAATAATAAAACTTGAGCAAGATGCGAGGTAGGTTTCACAAAAAAGAAATAAGTTTTCTTTTACTCCTGATGATGGGCTCACCCCCGAAATATATCGAATTCAAAACTCAATTTTGTTTTGTTTCTTTTTTGTGAAACCTACCTCGCATCTTGCTCAAGTTTTATTATTATAGGTTTTACAGGTTCACGTTTTTTTTTTTTTTTTTTTTTTTCATGAAACCTACCTCGCATCTTCCTCAAGTTTTATTATTATATTAAAATGTTTCACCTAGAACAAACACCTAACTCCTTAAAAGTTACCTATCCCTTATTGTAGTTGAACGATTGTTGTCTTTACAAAATCTATGTTCAACAGTGTGACTTTGTAATTTCAAAAAAAATCCACACATATTACAGAATCACCAAAATTTGCAGTCACCGTAACACACAAAATTTGCTATATTCCCTCTTTTTAGATACAGTTATGGTATCATAGGGTGATGAAATAAAGTCAAAAATTCCTCTAAATTGATCTTTGAGGGTAATTCACGATTCTTAGATTCCCAACAGATATTTGCAGTCGCATTGGAGAAGTGCTGAACCAATTCATTCGTCGATACCTTTATTCTGATCTTCTGAAATAGGGATCGTCACTTTTATTTATTCTTTTCAATATTATATAATACAATCTAATCTTTCAAGTTGGAATAAACACCTTAATCCTACCCCGTTTCCTGAACAATCTCAAAATCCAAGAGCCTATCTTATAGATATACTGCATTTCTTACGTCAGCTTCTGCTAGTATCGGTGCTATAAAAAGCTTTCTTTAATTTTAAGGTAATGAATTTTCGACCAGAAATGCTGAGTTTATTTAATTTCAATATTAATAATAATAAAATTATACAAAAGTATTTTTTTTATTCGGATACTAAAGTGAATTTAGCCTGATGTAGTTACGATAATTAATTTATTTGTCAGTAGTGTTAGTGCAGGACCCGAATTATGGCCTGTCAAATCTTTATGGCAAGTGAGTTTTAAATTCGGGCTTAATGCTTGTCAACAGAAACGCATCATATGCTCGACCAGGTTGGCTGTTAAAATAGTTTTATCAAATCCTCTTTTAACAGTAAAGAAAGAAATAATTGTAAATATATTCCACCCATGGCGGTGACACAGGGAAAGAGGTTGAAGGGTTAATCCCACTTCATGGGTTAAGAAATTGGCACGTTCTGATGTGGCCATCCACTTGAATTTACCATACACCCTGGCTCCTCTCTTATATTTAATAAGATTATTTATAATCATGTAGGGCTGTTAGTTTTTGCATTTTTAGGCTTCTAGGGGCCCATTGATTATGTATATGTACAAAATTTGTAACTAATTAAACACAGCCCACAAGAAACTATTGAAATGCTATCAGAGATATTTAATGAATGTATAAATGGAACAGGTGAAATACCTTCGGAATGGACTCAAGCGTGGATCACGCCATTATACAGAAAGGGAGATAGAAAAAAATGTAACAACTATAGGGGTATAAGTGTAACGAGTACAATTGGTAGCCTGTATGGACGAATACTAAAGGAAAGAATAGAAAAGGAATGGAACCACATTGAAGAGCAGAGCGGCTTTAGAGCTGGAAGATCATGCACGGATAACATATTCTGTCTACGAAACCTCATTGAAAAACGACATGCAAGAAACCTAGAAACCCACCTCATTTTTGTTGATCTACAGAAAGCCTACGATAGTGTTCCAAGACAAAATATGATAAAAGTACTGGAGACAACAACAATCAATAGGCGCTATATCGACTCGGTTAAACATCTATATATAAAAAATAGATTAGCAGTTAAAATAAAGAATGAGATATCAGATGAGTTTCAAACAAATAAAGGTCTACTGCAAGGATGTTGTCTGTCTCCTACTCTATTTCGAATATATGTCTCATATGCCCTGCAAGAATGGACAAAAAAATGTGGATCAATGGGACCTCTACACACTATTATTTGCGGATGACCAAGTTGCTATTGCAGCAGATATAGATGACGTAAGCTACATGACCCGTAAACTGGAAGAGGAATATAATAGATGGGGACTGGAAATAAACTTTGAAAAAACAGAATACCTGACGGTCGGGGCAGAGGGGGAAAATCTGGATATCAATGGAAAAGTGATAAAAAACTGTAAGGAATTTAGATATTTGGGATCTGTCTTTAGCGAGGAGCCAAACTGTGAGAGGGATATTAAAAATAAAATCTGTCAAGGTCGAAGAGCTATTGGGCAACTGAATGGGGTCTGGTGGAGCAAAGGGATCCAGCAGGACACAAAAAAATATATATATCGGTCCATAGTGGAAGGCATAGCCCTATACAATTCAGAAACATGGGACATGAATAAAAAAAACGAAAAGAAATTACAAGCGCTCGAAATGGATGCGATGAGAAGGAGTTGCAGAGTGTCAAGATTGGAGCATATCCCAAATACAACTATAAGGGACAAAATGAAGATGGAACACGACATAATAGATAGAATAGAAAGGAAGAGATTAATATGGTATGGACACCTCATAAGAATGCCGGAAGATAGGTGGCCTCATAAAATATGGACCTGGATGCCCATGGAAAGACGGAGGAGAAGAGGAAGACCGAGACGAACGTGGAAACAGGGAGTAGATGAGGCAATGACCAGTAGGCAACTACAAGAGCAAGACATTCTGGATAGAGAGAATTGGCGTGTTGGATGCGGAAACGGCGCATGCTGTAGAACAAACCGCTTTAT
>JALMQS010000101.1:5919199-6115953 GCA_024734495.1 Forficula auricularia | reverse complement strand
CCCCCCCCCCCCCCTCCTAATTTTGGCCCCAGAAAAAAATATTTTCCTTATAGGTTCATTTTATAGTATATTTCATTTTTCTTGTTTTTTTTTAGTTTGAAAATTTTCTAATATTAATTTCTAACCCACCGTTAATTTTGGGTCGATATGCACCAAAATCTAATCAGCTCTTAATCTCAATGCACCAAAACTAGGTGTGAAATTTGGTTTTGATATTCACACTAGTTTTTGAGCTAGCTCATCCGCAAAATTTGGTAACGCACAGACTAACAGACTAACTAATAGACATTTTGACAAAACAGTAATTATCTCGAAAAATATAATTTTTTGATTTTGATTTTTTTTTTTTATGATAATGATGAGAGAAGGAGTTACACCAAAAAAGGTGCAACCCCTAAAGGCCTGGGTTGGCCTCTCCATCGTGAAAAGAAGAAGAAAGAATTTTATGGGTTGGGCGGGGGTCGAAGGTATCTGTGGATACGGGTCTTAAATAGCTGAAGGTTATAAGAAGATGTTCACTTATTAGGGCTGTTTTGTAGACCTAAATGTCTTGGTTTCGCCAATTTTTTTAATCAAAATAGTTTCAGCCGTTTTTGAAATATTTCGAAAAAAAGAAGCAAAAAAACACTTTTTTCATGCACGTTTACAATACATGACCATAGCCTGTATGGTAAAGTAAAAAATAAATTACATAAATCAAGGAATTTTGCCATTTAATTTTCTTTTTAAAATGTGGCGAAAAAGTAATAAATGTTCAGGATTTAATTCTATGACTCATTCGGGCTATGGAGTATCAATTTATTTAAGTATATCTACATATTTCAGGGGGAAAAAGCTACATAATCAGTTTTTTTAATTCTAAACAGATGATGATATCTGTTGGTCTATGATGGATAGTTTCATTTTAAATAAATCAAAGGTGCAAAAAACACTGATTTCATATTAAAAACCCAGTTTCTAAAACTCTGATAAGGGGGAAGAAATTAAAAATATGACTACGTCGTTTTTCCCCCTGACCCTTCATTTGTATACCATTGTATTTGCATATAAATAATTAAAAATTGAAAAAAATGATAAATGAATTTGCAAAACTATCCAAAATCTTATTAACCTATTATATTTTTTCTTGTTATTAATCCTTTCACACTTACTACTATTGAATGCAACTCAAACAAAAATTTTTGATTTTTTTTTTAACTTTATAACAACAAAGATTTCAATACAGAAATTGGAATGAATTCTCAATCAAATCAACAACTAATATAAATATAGATAAAAGAAAGATTTATTTGTTTTATTAAAAGAGTGCCTGAATCATCATGAATCTATATATACAAAACAAGATATTTATTAGATGAGTAATTTTTAGTGCGTCATTTCCTCCTAATCTAACAAAATATTTTGATAACAAAAATCATTTTGTGGGTCCCAGCAAAAATAGATAATCTATATTTTAAAGGGAGAGGAGTTTTAGGTATCAGTATTAATAATAAATAAAATGAAAGGATTGTGATAATTGCAAAAATTCGAACTCGAGTCGGCTCAGAAATTATGATGAATTTACAAAACTATTTTCAGTGTTTGATTAAAAACCAGCAATCTCAGAGGAATTAAATTTAAAATTTAATTAGAAGTACTTTCTTAAATAAAAGGGCTGAATATTTCAAATCTTAAGGGGTTAAATGGCTCAATAAAAGAAGATTATAATCACTTCTAGTCTCCACAATCATGATTAAGAAGAGAAGATTATACGAAACTAATTAGGCTGGATATTGGGTTATTGGACTTGAGAAAATAATTAAAAGCTAAATTTCAAAAAGTTGCAACACGTTTCGTCGTATATTTTTCGACTTCTTCAGGCAATTTTTAGGATATCAGCTTCCTCGTTGATAGATAAATACAGACCATTAGACTGGATTTTGCAATGACATGATTGACAAGACTTAAACAAACTTAATAATACAAGACAAATATAAAAGGTATTAACAAAATAAATAAAAAACCTCAAACAAAATTGACCATTCAAAGTATTTGTTTGAGGTTTTTTATTTATTTTGTTAATACCTTTTAAATTTGTCTTGTATTATTAAGTTTGTTTAAGCCTTGTCAATCATGTCATTGCAAAATCCAGTCTAATGGTCTGTATTTCATTAGACTGGATTTTGCAATGACATGATTGACAAGGCTTAAACAAACTTAATAATACAAGACAAATTTAAAAGGTATTAACAAAATAAATAAAAAACCTCAAACAAATACTTTGAATGGTCAATTTTGTTTGAGGTTTTTTATTTATTTTGTTAATACCTTTTATATTTGTCTTGTATTATTAAGTTTGTTTAAGTCTTGTCAATCATGTCATTGCAAAATCCAGTCTAATGGTCTGTATTTATCTATCAACGAGGAAGCTGATCCTAAATTATAAATTTAAAACACTAAAAAACACGCTTTTGTCAGTAATTCTCTAAAAAGTACAAAATAATGTAATAACCTAATAAACTTAAAGTCAAAAAGCGTGGGGCACTTTGTCGAAATTAATTAAAAGTACATGCTTCTGCGCCCCATGCTTTTTGACAAAAGCCTGTTTTTTAGTTTTTTAAAATTATAATTTATTTTTTTACTTTTTAGTCTTAATTATTTTTATATTGAAAAGTTTGCGGAATTTAACAGAATGAAATGTTTTTTTTTTTTTTTTTTTATATATAATTTCATTTAAATTGAGTAGGTAAACAAATATTTTTATAGAAAAATGCTTGTGGAATTTAACAGAAAAAATCGAGCCCAAACGAGTCAGTTACATACATACAAACATACAGGTGAAACTAATAAAAGCGTGTTAAAATTGCCTGAAGAATTCGAAAAACATACGACGAAACGTGTTGCAACTTTTTGAAATTTAGCTTTAAATTATTTTCTCAAGTCCAAGATCCCAATATCCAGCCTAATTATTTTCAAAGATGGACGATAACAACCCAAAATTATACGAAACATCGGTTTTTAAAATATTGAAAACCAGCTATTTCTTCGTGAAATATTTCAATTTGCCGATGGTAATATTATAGATTCAAATTTTCTTAGAAAATCATAAGATGGTGTCATCTGTTAGATCCGATGGAATGGATTATTTTTAATTATATGTCAGAAGGGTTGTTTTTCTTCCCCTCTGCAATCGAACCCGAGTGCCAGTAACAGCAATCCGGGCCATCTGGCCCACCTGTGAGGTGCACACTTCTCTGACATATATAAACGCGCTAAATATTTTACTCAGGAAAAACAACCCTTCTGACATATTATTAAAAATAATCCATTCCATCGGATCTAATATTTTTTCGTGCCTTCTTCGCGGGTCATTTTCGATTCTGATAAGATACTTGAGAAAATTCTTTATATGAGATGGTTTAGCATTACCTTTCCATGTATGTGGTGAGGCTCATTGAAGTTTTATCAGAGTGAATATTATTCTGATTGAAACGGGATTTGATACAGAATAAGCACGAATAGAAACCGACTACTCAACTCTCAGATTCGATACATGGGTTCAAAAGCTCCTCATTTATTTTGTTTGTAATTCTGCATATTTCATATGAAAGTTCTCAAGCAAGAAAGCTCGAAATCTAATTAGCTGGTTGATTTAAAAAATACAAACATTTTGACCCCAGAAAGAAACTCTTACGATATTTTAGAATATTTTTTTATGAGTTTTGAAAATAAAATAATTCAATATAATTATTAATATTTGCGCATCTTGACATCGAAAGAGCCGCATGCGACTCGCGCAGGTTGCCGATCCCTGTCCTAAGCTAATAAACCTATAAAGATAGCAATTGGAACGATATTATGAGTTTAATAGTAAGTTAAACCCTTAAAAACGTATATGAAAGATATAATTTTTCAAATGAATATAATAATTTGGCCTTCAAATGAGTAAAATAATTTGGCCACTTACTGTACTTTTAATGGTGGTTTGTTGTCAAAGCATGTGTGTGGGCATAAGTTTATTTCTTTATGTTTAATTATTTCAGTGCTTTAGAAGTAGAGCCTGAATAAAGAAGCATAGTAATAAAAATTTAAATTTGTAAAAGCTATTTTACTCAGCTTAAAATTAATTAACAGCTGTGTCCCTCGAACTGAATACAAAAGCTAATGTGGTTATACTTCTATATTTTTTTTAGAACCCATATTGACAAATTCTTAATTAGAGGATGATCAATTTGAGTTTGCAGAGTGGAGGGAAGCATGAAAATGGTTGGGTGGGGCTGAACCAAGTGGGTGAGGCAAGGGGAGGATAGGAGAGATTCATTCTGCCCCTGGATCATAAATCGAGCCCTCTTTGCTCCCCTTTATAATAAATATTGTCAAGTCAAAAAAGGGTCGATGGGGGGAGGGTGAAGTGCAGCCATCTCAAAGATTTTACAAACACATTTCCAAAATATAACAAGGCAATTCAAAATCTAAAGAAACAAACCGTTGTTGTTTATGTATTAGTTTAAGATTCAGTGGATTTAAAATCGTATTTCATTTCGAAAATTATAAAATTTTATAATTTTATATTTGCCATCTTTTGCCTATATACTGGCCATGCCAATATATTCTAATCGATAATACCCCTTAAGATTTTTAACGAAGATTGAAGTTCAAAACTCCCAGTATTTCTCTTGGTTTTGTCAATTCCAATGGATACAATTGTGCACCCAACGCGAATTACAAGTTTTCGAGATTGTTCTAATAGCTGATTATACTTATTACATTACACGAGTGTATTCATAGCTATTCGATATTTTATATTATTTTTTAATATATTGAATATTAAAGATTTTTTTTCTTATTGAAAGTTGGATTTTGATATGTTTTTATATTGAACAAAGAAAATTCTTTATAAAAATTTGTTTTAACACCAGTCCTTTAAACATGGCAAGGCAATTGATAATGTAGGTATAGTCATGAACCAAACGTCGATTAAAAAAATTACCATTTCAATAAAATTGTGGGGAATGTACTGAGATTTTAAAAATTCTTCCCTTATGTGTTAATTATTATAATTATTAAATTTGGCTTCTAGCCTAGATCATATAATTTCAGGTGGGAACCATAGTTAGGATTAATCCTTTCTGTAACAGAAAGAACATGACTGAAAATTCAATTTAAATCGGCTATTAGGCCCCATGTTAAAAAAAACAAAATATCTAACCGAAAAATTCAAAATTGTCACTCAATCACCGATATATAAGTTGACAAGTACCTACTAATTAAACATAATTTATAAAATCTAATTTACTACTGTAACAAGTGATTACTTGCAACTTTGAGCGTAGTTAAGGGGGTAGGGGGCAGTGCCCCACTACAAAACTCTTTGCCCCCCCCCCCCCCCCGAAAAATTTAAACTCCATTATTAAGAGGCAACACCTTAGTATGTATTTCTCATTAAATTATTTCGTTGCTTCCAAAATTTGTCAATTCTACTAAAAAGATAGTTGATCTGTAATCGGATTACTGAAATTGAAAACTCGTGGGGGCAAATCAACTGGCCGGCTGTCCCCCTTAGGAAAACTCCCTAACTACGCCAATGCTTGCAATCCAATACAGAACACTCTAATTTTCCTCAGATATCATTGTTCAATAATTTAATGAGAAATACATAAGATGATTTTTTAGATTCTTGACTTATAAAAAAGTGTAGCTGCCTACTTGTATTTTTACAGTAGCATAACTGGACATTATAGGAAGTAAGTACCTAAAATAGAAATGAGTAATTAGAAAGTGAGTGATGGGTCAGTTTGTGACCCGAGGGTGAATGGATGGTCATCCCTGACCTATACCAATGGGTATTCATTTATTCAATTGAGAATTTATGTTCAAAAGAAAAAACAAATTATTTATAAAAATAAAAATAAATATGAAGGACAGTCCTTCGAAACTATTAGTGTCTACAAATAAAACTATAGGTGTATTTATGAATGTATGTTTATTCCCACCAAGCGGATAGCATTCGCTCTTCAAAACTAACAATTCTGCTATTATCAGCAAAAAAGCCTTTAAATTTTAATTTTTCCCAATTCAAAAATTAGGATATTCTTCTATTCATTGATTATTTAATACACATAATATGTGCGAAACTATAGCCAAGTAATCTCAAAATTGAATACTTTTTTACTTTCACATTTATATTATATGGAATATAATGGGCAAGTATTGATCGCCTGCCTGGGTCCTGACTCTTTGAGAGCATGTATCTCAGAAATTAAAAAAGTTAATTTCATTTTGTAACTTCTAGGTGGAAGGAATCGATGCCGTTATAGTTGGAAGCCGGATTTAGGACATAAAATCTGATATTGTGGTCCCCAGAGGCCAAAAAGGAGCCAAAAATCCATTGGTCAGTGAGTCAGTAAGTATGGGGCGCTGAGTTTCGCAATCTTAAGTCTCAGAGCTACGCAATTCAAAAATTAATCTCGATATAGTCTAGTAGGAGTACAGCATGTTTTTGGTTGAAATCGGAACACCGGAAGTGAACATTTAAATGAAGATTTTTTTTCCCTCTTAAAAACGGCTCTAACGATTTTGTTTAAAATTGGTCTACTCATCAAGTGTCATGAGTTATTAGTCGTGTATAAATTTTAATCAGATTGAAATAAAGGAAGGGGGTGTAAATTAGGAGTATCACGAAAGTTTCAATTAAGTGAAAATGTGAAAGTCGTATTGAGATCACACCAAATGTTTTTTTTTTTTTCAATATCTATCATAAAAATATATTCATTCAGTATCGACTACACTTTGAGCTATCTAAATATGGAATGGTGAGTATATATGTGATTTATTTATTTATTTTCATCTTGTGTTGTTTTTATTCCATCCCAGGTCAACTAAAATTAACGCCAACAGCAAATTAGGTTATCGGATATCTCTATCAACCTCCGGGAGCCCTCTAAACAAATATCACGTTACCTTTAACGATGGTTAAGTGATGATTTTATAAGGGCCGCTTTGTGGCTTGTCACGAGGGTTTTCGGAGGGTCGTTGGGCGCACCTGCCTTTTGAAAAGAGCCGCGGCGTGCGCGATGACAAATGTAAGCTCAGCCATTGCGGTCGCGCAAGCAATAACAGCAGCCCCGAGGAAATAAGGGCGCAATCCCCTGGGGCGCATCAGAAGCCATCTTGTTGCATTCGATACTAATCGAGTGGAAGAATTCCCCTGTCCAGTAGTGTCGGTTTACATTGGGTGAAAATCATCCAGAAACATAAATTAAGAACAAAAGAGTATGGAAAAATAAAATGGTAGATCGAAAGCCAGATTGGGAATTGCCTTGGTTTTGTCAAATCAGTTGGACTGATTGCTCTTAAATAAAGAGGTAAATTGAGGGAAGGACTTTTTCTCGCTATAAATTAAACTTACCACAAAGATTTAATCATGACTACATTCTTGTTGCTGAGTCTTTCTGTCTAGCTTCTGTTAATTCCTGTATGATCGCCTCTGATTGTATATTTGTGTATTAAATTATGTCGGATCAAGTGAAATGTACAGAGCTTGCTGGTCTCTTTCCTGTAATATAGCCCTAATGTATTAAGAAGTATAATGCCATTCTATCCAGAGATGCCTACTAGTAGACATTCTGAAGACTTTAGACCCTGTCATTGTTACAATTAGCACACAAATTGGTTAACCCGCACGAATTATCTTTGGAAATTAATAAGGTAGCTGCTTTATTCAAGAAGCTCACACTTATTTATAAATAATTAATGTAATGCTGATGTATAATTATGTAATATATGATGTTGATGTATGTAATGAGTATTGTTGGTGTGTAATTTTATAATTTTGTAATTGAGGCTTTTATCCGTTGAAAAGATGAATAAATAAATAAATACATCTTATTAATATATAAGAATGTGGATCAAATTTCCGCTCATTGGCTAAAACCATTCAAAATATCCCTATACCCTATACTACATATGGGGCATTCCACGTCAAATCGGACGGTTTGAAAAATTTTAATTTTTGATTTTATTCATTTTTTGACAGTTTTTACTATCCATCAAAAAACTCTTTCTGGTAAATTTTGAAATTTTTTTGATCACCGGTTTAAAAGATATCGAATTTCGGTTTTTCGCTCATAACTTTTTCAAAAATGGTCCATATTTGAATTTTTTTTACCAATTTTTTAGAAAAAAAGATAAAAAAATTATTTAATGTTTTTTTATATGCGATTTTTGAGTTTGAATAATTTAATCTTGTTTTTGAAACTGTATGTAGGTGCTCTTCGATTTTTTGATAATTTTTTATTTTAAACTTCTATTCATTCTAAAAATTTTGAGTTCGGGTTGATAGTGGGCCTATGATAATTACTATTGTTTTTCGATTTTTGAAAATTTCGAAAAAAATTTATTCGCTATTAACCATTATTAAAACCACTTTTTGGTATTAGGTTCTCTTTTTTTAGTTATTTTGAATTGATTTTTATAGTTAACAGGCTAATAAAATAAATAAATAGTATTTTAGTTTGTTGAAAGAAAATAAAAATAAAAAATCAAACAAAAAATAGTAATTATCATTGGACGACTATCAACCATGTCTTAAAATTTGTAGAATGAATAGAAGTTTAAAATAAAAAATTATTAAAAAAAATCGAATATACACTTTCAAAAACAAGATTAAAATAAAATACTCAAACTCATTAAAAACACTTTAAATAATTTGTATTTTTTTCTAAAAAGTTAAAAAAAAAATTGAATTTAGACCATTTTTGAACAAGTTATGATCAAGAAACCGAAATTAGATATCTTTTAAAACGATGATCAAAGAAATTTAAAAATTTACCAGGAAGAGTTTTTTGATGGATACTAAAAAATGTCAATAATGAAGGAAATTAAAAATTAAAATTTTTCAAACCGTCCGATTTGGCGTGGAATGCCCTATATAGGTACAACACATTTTTTTAAATTATTATTTTCTGCATTTTTTTTATTTGAAAGTTGAAGCTAAGAAGTTCAAAATTTAATCAATTAGTCATTTTGGAAATATAAATTTATTGTCATTAGAACGAACATTCCACTAGCTCTTACGTTCTTAAGTAATGTTGTTTTCCATTTTTACCAGCAGGGACGATCGAGCTAGTCTATTGAAAAGTAAAACGTTATATTTTCACAAATACTTGAGATATCAAATTCGTTCTTATTTGTGGCTCATAAGAAATGAATGAATAAATTCGTTGAATTTTTACATAATTTTAATTGAAGTATTTAATTGAAATTAAAAATCAGCTAAAAAAAGCCCAATTCAAAGCTCTCTCAGAGCGTCATTTTAAATAATCGCAAAAATTTGAAAATTTATTCTTAATTCTTCTTAAAAAGATCTTTTCAGGTATAACTCACATTCAATGATAATGAAATATTTTTTTTATTTTTGACTTAACATAAATTTTGATCCTCCCCAAAATAATGATTAGATTATAATTTTGAATAAAAAGCTTGTAATAATAAAACAAAAGTAATAAAAAATAACTAATTAACCAGAGATAAGCGCTAGTCGAAAATAGGGATAGGTATAACATAAAAAATATTAAATTTTTTAAAATAAAAATAAAATGTATATTTAACTTTTATACTGACTTTCTTCTCTGTAAAAAAAAGCCTGTGGGTGTTTGGAAGATTGCTTCGAATATCTTGGGCGTTTGGGCCGAAAGATGTTCTAATAGAAATGAGGACAGAAAATACATATATTTAAAATAATTACAGGGGTAATCATTTGCAAGAAAAATATTTCATGGTTTGGTCTTAATGTCTCTTTTCAAAGGAGAAGCATCGTCTTGGGTCGATGGTTGCCAGCTCAAGACTTTTTGTATATTTTTTGTTTATTTTTTATTTTTTTTTTTGTATTATTTTATTTATATATTTATTATAATATTATATAATTGTACATTGAAATATATTAAATTATAATGTTAAAAGATATCTAGTACGCTGCAGTATTTTTCTAACTTTCCATATAAATTTCACCATTACTGTCTAACCCTTTGAGGTAAATAAATTTATATTATGACCTTTAATAAAGACGATTTAATTTTCAACAGAAAAGTTAATAAGAGTGAAATGTCTAAAATTAATAGTTTACGAGTTAAAAAATAGTCCAATATTGTAGAGTGAATGAGCTTGATGAATCAATAAGAAATAATGTGTTTCTGATCGAGACACTTCCTTTCGATATAACAGACCATAAAGAACTATAAATGAGGAAGAAATCGATTTTATTTTATCGATTTCTTCTATCTAGAGGTTCATAGTAACTTTTTAATATAAGAAAATAGCATTTTGATTAAGAATTTTGTAGTTTAAAAGAAATTGTATGTAAAGATTCAATTTCTTCTCTCCGGAAGCGAATCAACTAGAAATGGAATGTTTTATTTTTTTCTCATTAGATATTTATTCAAATCTATTCAAATTTCATATCTGTGTATTATTTTCATTTATCTTTTATATCAAATAATTCTAATCAGAATACTTGAATTTTTAAGGGTAGTTTATTTGAAGTCCAATTTGAAAAAACAATATAACTCCTTAAATTTGTTTTTTTAAATATGAAATTAATAGATATTATAAAACAATTAATTATTAATAATAATTAGATTCAATTTTGAACGAAATTGATTAAGTACTTTTTGAGAAAATGGTCAAAAACCATCTGAGTCGTCAAAAAAACGATGTTTTTGAAAGCACGAGATGCCTTTGAAAAAAGTTAAAAAGTCATATGAAACGAAACATTGACTTATGACATGGTGATGAATTTTAAAATGTTTCTAAAACAGCTTTTCATAGACTGTTTTCGGGGTTTTTGACGATTTTCTCAAAAAGTACTTAATCGATTTCGTTCAAAATTGAATTAAATTATTAATAATTAATTATTTTATAATATCTATTAATTTCAAATTTTTTAAAAAATATTTCAAAGGAGTTATTAGCGTTTTTTTTAATTGGACTTCAAAAAAAACTACCCTTAAAAATGCAAATATTCTGATTAAAATTATTTGATATAAAAGATAAATGAAAAAATACACAGATATGAAATTTCAATAGATTTGAATCAATATCTAATGAGAAAAAAATAAAACTCTTTTATATTTCTAGTTGATTCGCTTCCAGAGAGAAGAAATTGAATCTTTTCATAAAATTTCTTTTAAACTACAAAATTCTTAATCAAAATGCTATTTTCTTATATTAAAATGGTACTGTGAACCTCCAGATAGATGAAATCGATAAGATAAGATCGATTTCTCTCTCATTTATAATTTTCTTTTGGTCTATTAGGTGCAGGGCCGCAAGCCTCCCGCCATGAGCGTTTCTTATGGATTCAATCAGGATTCAGTCTACAATATTGTTATAATTTTTAACATTATAATTTAATATATTTAAATGTATGATTATATAATATAATAAATAAATAAATAAAATAATTCATGAAAAAAGATATGATATACAAACACCCCTGGGCTGGTAACTACGCGGACCCAAGACTCAGGGCAGAGCTAAAGTATATTATCGAATTATTATTTTAAACGAGGGGTGAACCCGATTGGAATTAGTTGTACACGTCTTTGGAATTGTGTGGAATTATTTTAGTATTTAAAGTACTGGAATTTTTTGGTAATATTTGGAAATGAAAATGGAAGTGAAAGTAGGTGTACTACAGGATATTAGGTCGCTGTTCATCCTTCGATGGCCCCTCGGTGACATATAGTAAGGTATTTTAGCGACATTAATAGGGTTCCGTATTTCTTTTTTACACAAAACCCTAAAATCAACATTATATATTCAGAGCTAAATATATATCAGTGACCACTTCCGAAAGAATAATATCTATATGTGAAAATGCTATTTTCAACTGTGTCTTTTTTGAAAATACATATTTTAACTAAAGAAAGATTAAAGGTTGGAAATCTACAAAACTAAAAATAGAACAGAAATGAGTTATTTCTCTATTTAATCTCAAAGACATTCCTTGCAAGAATATTGTGCAAATACTTTGACATTGTATTAAAAGGAACAAAAGGTTTTTGTAATCAAGTAGGTACTATAGTAAGCAAAATCTGAATGAGAGAAAAATCCCAATTAGTTATAGAAGCTATAAAAAGTATAGTAATAATGGATGTAAATAAATTAATACAGTGCTCGAAGGTCAAACCTTCGAAACTATAGTCTCTAACAAATAAATGAAATTAAAATATACCTACATATTTATATTCGTTTATTTGCATCAAGAGGAAACCTCATGGATTTCTCTTTATGAAAATAATTTTTATGCAAAATATTGATTAAGTAATTGTTTTTTATCAGTTCTTAAAATTTTATTGGTTCTAACACAGTACAGTCAATTTATTCCTTTTCACCTCTCTTCTTCCCAAAAACATAATAAAATAAATTATTGAGTGTCCGACTTTGTTTCTCGCGAAATATGGTCACTTCAATACGTATGAGTTAAATACATATAAAACATTATGTATGAATTTTAGTGACCTTGAAAAACTTCTATCAGGTGATTGGGTTGAAAGAAGTCACATTAAATATCTGGTGACCAAGGCGATCTTCTTTTTCATCTGCAAGTTACAGAATATACCTATCATTCTTGCCATAGTGGCTTAAGCTTTTGACTTTTAAGGAATCAAGTTTTTCTGGATTATTTCCAACACAGGCTTTTCGAGATACGAATAGAATAAACTAAACAAACCGAAATTGATACGAAATAAAAATGAACAAATAAACAAAAAATTATAGATAAGGAAATTGAATCGGTAACCTAATAACAAGCTAAGTCACAAATGACGACTTAAGAAATAATTAAGAAAAAACATATTAGGTGCTTATGTTTTATTAATCCAGGATTTACTTATACATACATTACCATGATAGCAAATAACAACCACTCATGTTAAAGAGGACTTGATTTAAATGGAGGTAAAAGTGGTATCAATCTTGAGGCTCGGTTACACAGTCTGCAAATCCTGGTGAGAACAATCCGAACTAGGAATCTTAAGCTTGACATAAAGTTGCAATTTATTACTACTGCCAAATTCCAGCTCATTAGCTACAATCATTTGAGAAAGCCCAAACAATAGAAAAATTATAGTTTAAAAAAACTAAAAAACATTATTTTGTCAATAATGCACTAAAAAATATAAAATGATGTACCTAAAAAATTTTTTATTTCCAATAATTAAGTCAAAAAGCGTGGGGCGCTTCTTTGAGAAGCCAGTAGGTAGTTTTAATTAATTTCGACAAAGTGCCCCACGCTTTTTGACATAGTTATTGGAAAATAAAAAAAACTTTTACGTGTATTATTTCATACTTTTTAATGCATTACTGACAAAAAAAGCGTGTTTTTAAGTTTTTTTTAAATAATTTTTTTTTCTTTTTACTCTTAAAATGGATACAATTCCATGTGTATTACGTACATCGCTAAACTAAAGCTATATTTTTTTTTTTACTTATGGAAAGTGGTGTAGGTTTTAGGTGAAACATGATGTTAGTTAATAGAGTAAAGGGTGTGTAGTTTCACAGTGAATTCACTGTGAAACTACACACCCTTTACTCTATTAACTAAAGCTATATTTGACAAGAGTCTAGTATATTTTCCCAATTTCCCCCCATTTTTGTTGATTTTTGTATTTTTACCCTCCATGGGGCCCAAAGATGATGTATACAAATTTTGGTTGAGTTTGGACCAAAGGGGGCTATAATTTCCAAATTTTGCCCCCCCCCCCCCTCCCTGTTAATTTTTTCAGCTTGTTCTTTTAATTATTGTATTGTCATCGGTCATACGTGTGCTAATATTGAATTTAATCAGAAGCCTTGAAGGTGATGAAAATTACTTTGAAAGATTCCGTCACATTGATATCTTAATTTATAAATCAGAATTCAATTTGTTACTTGTGATTTTTAAAGAGTTTGTAGGTTAAGGTGAAACATTTCAAAGTAGGTTTCACAGAATAAAACAAATATAGTTTTTACCCTATGTCAAAACCCGAAATATATAATATCGAGATAAAACTCAAAACATTTATGTGTTTACTGATTGCTACTTGTGGCTCAAACATTATCATTTTCTCAGTCTTATTATATTATTTTATCGAAAAGCTATTAATCAAGGGAAATCATTGAGAATTCATGGCCTAAGAAATGCACGTTTATGATCTGTCAAGGCAGATATATATTTCTTTTCGGGAAAGAATCATTTTTGAAACGGTGTATTTCTTTTACTAAACACCCAAATGAAAAATTGTGACTAAAGGTGGAAACTTTTATTACATATCATATCATATATATATATATATATATATATATATATATATCCATTGTTGACATCTGGTAGTTTTTGCATTGAAAGAAGGGAAGGAAAGAGGGTCGACCGCAACAACTTGGATGCAAATCACAATTCTCTTTTCAAATGGGAACAAAGTCGCGAAACGCGGACAAAAGGAAGACCCCGTCAACGTGGAGGTCATTTATCACCCCTACCAACTTGGGGGGGCTTCCAATTGACCCTCGACCCACAAACGACCCACCAAGGACCACCTTTTCTAGCTTGATGTTCAAGAATCAGCCACTCGATTGATGAAGATTATAGAGGGGGGGATTTTAGTCTGTCAGTTTGAAGAAAAATTCAATGCTCATCGAAACATTTGTCTCCAAGAAAAATTGATAGAAATTTTTGCCTTCAATATTATTCGTAATTTATTATTAAAATTTGAATTTAGATAATTCACTTTTATAAACGTCTATTTATATTTGAAATTGTCATTAATTCCTGTTTTATTATGGACACAAAGAATGGGAGGCGATTTGATACCAAAGATATATGTTATGATATGTAATAAAAGTTTTCA
The DNA here is from genome assembly GCA_024734495.1 of Forficula auricularia. NCBI lineage: Eukaryota > Metazoa > Arthropoda > Insecta > Dermaptera > Forficulidae > Forficula > Forficula auricularia. The sequence continues at coordinate 6,101,089 of JALMQS010000101.1, read as the reverse complement.
TCATTAGCCAGAATTTTTCATTTGGCTGTTTAGTAAAAGATGATTCTTTCCCGAAAATAAATATCATAAACGTGCATTTCTTAGGCCATGAATTCTCAATGATTTCCCTTGATTAATATCTTCTCGGTAAAATAATATAATGAGACAGAAAATGATAGAGAGTATTATAGTTATTTTTCTCTTCTTAAAGACTGAATTCCGATGTCTAAATGACTCAACCGGTGGAAGGGAAGTAGTGCCATGTTTAATTTTGTTTAATCTTTTGAATTGATTAGATTTTAGGCTTTCTAGCTTTAGAACTTCGAGATGAAAAAGCCTAAACATTTTTAAGACTCGATACGCTCTCTCCAAATAATAATAATAATTGGATTCTTAGACCATTCTTTCTAGTGACAAAAAATTTGTAGAAATTCTTGAAACGAAAAACTCTTTAGATTTCTGGATTAAGAAGAATTTTGAGTTTAAAAATAGAGAAAATTAGAAAACAATCGAATTGTTATTTGGAAAGCGTTTGAGTGGTTGTAGTTGTTAAGCTGAAACTTGGCATAACAGTTTGTATTAATAATATACAGCGTTATTCCAAGATTCAACTTTCTAGCTTAAGATGTTCATTGACAAAACATTTTTCACACAAACTTCTATTTCTTCAATACAATGCTAAATGCTAAATGTTTTGAATTATTTAGTTGAACTTTAATAATTTAATAATTCAGAGTATGGTCAAGTATTGTAATCGTGCATGAAAAAAGTGTTTCTTTAGCTTCGTTTTTTCGAAATATCACAAAAACGCCTGAAACTATTTTGATTAAAAACATTGGGTGAACGGCGTTTCGGTCTACAAAAAAGCTCTAGTAAGTGAACATCGAAAAAATATTATTTTTCGAGATATTAACTGTTTTGTCAAAATGTCTGTTGGTACGTGAATGCGTTACCAAATTTTTGTAGATACACTAGCTCCAAAAATAGTGTGAATATCAAAACGGAATTGCACTCGTAGGTTAAGAGCTGATTAGATTTGGGTTGAAATGGAACCAAAAATTAAGGGGGGAGGGGGGGGGGGGGTTAAAAAATAAATTTATAATATTTTCAACCTAAAAAAAAAACAAGAAAAGTGAAATATACTAAAAAATGAACCTATAATAACGAAAATATTTTTTTTCAAGGGCCAAAATTGGGGAGGAAGGTTCAAAAATTTAAATTCTAGGCCATTTGAACAAACTCAACCAAATTTTGTATAATTTTTAAGGATTTAGGTGTCGGTTCTAGGTGAAACATTATAAATAACTTATGAGGAGAATTTTCTAGGTTAAGTTTCACAAAAAGGAAATATATTAAAACAAATGCATGTTTTTTTTTGAGTTTGATTAGCTCGATATATATTTCGGGTTACTAGCCCATCTTCAGGAGTTCAAATAAAAACTGAATACAAATTTGTAAGAACGTTTAACAAGTAAAATTTTTTTTTGAGAAAGATGAGTATATTCAGAAAGTTTCATAAACAAAATTTTGAGAGAGAAGAGTACATTCAGAAAGTTACATCAACAAACAGAAGTTAAAGTACGTTCAGAAATTACTTTCAATCTTTTTCTTAAAAATTAATAAATTGTTATTATTTAAATTAGAAACAGAAACAGAAATAAAAACAAAACAAAAATAAAAACAAAGAACAAAATACAAACACAAATTATGTAATCAAAGTTAAGAGCCGATTTTTAATTTATTAATTTTAGCCAAATTAGAATCAATGATTAAATCTTTGTCAAAGTCCAATTGATTATTGAGAATACTGGATTTATTCAGAAGGGCCAATTTAATCTCCGTTGATTCTAGAAGAAGAAGTCTGGGACCACTTCTTTCAAAATGAATTGGGGTAGGATTAGAAGTGGAGGCAGTATGATTTTCCGAATGTAAATGAAAAGCGAAAGCAGAGGTAGAATCTGAATTAATATCATCTGATCTGTTAAGGACTCTAAGAGCATATTCATGTTCAGAGTAACGTTTTTTAAAGGAACGACCAGTCTGTCCAATATAAAAGAAATCACACCCATCACAGTCCAATTTGTAAACCCCTGACTTATATAGTTTATCAATTTTATCAAGTTTGTTGTTAATCAAATGTGAGCCTAAAGTATTTGTATTATAAAAAGCTGGGGTAATTCCAAATTTTGTATATATAATCAGTTGGCGCCCAGAAGAGTAAAAATTCAAAAACTAAAGGCCCAAAGGGGGGGGGGGGGGTGCAGGGTCAAACAATGAAAATCTTGGCCCTTGTACCAAACTCAAATAAAATTATAAGATTTTCAAACTAAAAAATCCTAGAAAAATTAAATATACCATAAAATGAACTTATACTAAAAAAGAGAGTTATTATTTTTTTCGGGGGCCAAAACTGGGAGGGGGGTTCAAAAAATTAGAACCATCAATAGCCTTTAATGGAAGACGAAATTTTACAGATGAACCCTATACGACCTTATGAAAATTATTCACTATGTGAAATTAAGAAGGTAAATAATTTTAAATAATTTTAACTCAATATCAAGTATAATAGAAGCCCCAGGTGTATGGTAGAGTCATGTGGATGGCCACATCAGTTTATTTATCATCATATTTGTGATATTAATAATTTTCTTTCTTTTGGAAAAATTTCTTTGAAAACGAATCCCGGGGCTAGTAGTGGGCTGTCCGTGGCTAAAGGTGGTTCTTTTATCAGAGACAAGTGCACTCAAGCGAAAGGAGAATGAATGGCCGGGTACTTCGCACCGGGCTGTCTACATTATTGCAGATATTGTAACGAGCGAGGCGGACGGTTTGACTCTGGGCTTTCAGAGGATTTAGGGGCGTATACCGACCGTAGCTGATGCGCTCATTTCACGGCGCATTCGAAATCGAAAACATTCCAAAATTAAAATTATATTTAAGATCCTTTTAGTAAATTGAATTTTCATGTTCTTTATAGTGAGTTTAAATAACCAAAACATTTTTTTCGAATTACATAAAAGCCTCTGACTTTCTCACTAGAGGTATTTTATCACAAAAATATGGATTCTTTTTTTTTCTCCGTTCAATTAATTATAAGAGCTTAATAATAAATTCAAAAACAAAAATTGATTGAAAGGCGGCACAGAATAATAATAAAAAAATCCAAATAAAATAATTTATTGGAAAGTAATTTTCAAACTTTTAGAAACCTAGATATTATCAGGGACTCTTTCTTTTCAGAGCTCATGCTGTTTACCATTTGATATTTTCGTCTTTAAAAAAATACGATAGAGTTTTTGAAACATCAGTTTTCCAAATGGTTTAATAGAGCTTTAATTATTTTATTATTTTGGAGTGCCTCTTAATTCTATTTTAATGAAATCTACTTCTTCAAGAAAAAATTTCCAATATAAGTAATCAAAAAAAGACCGAAACATCATTTGTTATAAAATATTTTCCAAATGCTTTAAAAGGCTTTATTTATTTTATTATTTTGGGTGCCTCTTAATTCTATTTTAACAGTCTACTTTTCTTCAAGAAAAAATTTAAATATAAGTGATAAAAAGACAAACATCATTTTATTTATAAAATATTTCAGCCCATTTTATAACTTTTCTATTCTCAGAATTCATAAAATTAATTGCTTATATGTACTTACAGTAGAAAATATGGAAGTGAAGATATTGCATTTAATTTAAAGGAGGTTCAATTTTCGAAGATTTCTATCTCCAAAACTATAAAAGTAAATTTCATACAGAAAACTCCAAGTCCTGTGTTTAGTTTACTTTTGTGGGCGTCATAACTAATACTCTCCATAAAATTAAACGGATGGTGTGTGTGTGTGTGTTTGTGTACACTATATATCTCTCAAAATCAGTAAGTCTCAGAGCAACCAAATTTATAACTTAAAGGTAAGAATCAGTCAACAAAGGTTTACTAATATTTTTGACCAAATCGACATAACGTAGGTATAGGTCTTTATTTCTAGGTTGGAGGCTTTTTATTTTTTCTCAAAAACAATTATATTTACGATATTTTTTTTAATTACTGAACTTAACAAGTATCACACAAGTACTGGGATGTATAAATTTTTTTATCTTGATTGAAACACTATGAGGGACTTATGATGACGTTTACGATGGGCTGATTTGAAAGGGGAAAATTTGTAGGATAGCTTCAAAGAAAGGGTTGTTGTAAGTAAAAGTCGTGTGGTGCACACACCAGTTGATTTTTTTTCCGTTCGTCACAATGTCATTATTCCGTACTATTAGCATCAGGGGTAAGCTATTCTATTGTATTTATGTTTTTCTAAAACATGAAGGAAAATTATTTTCAAGTATAATTTTGTTCTACTTCTGTCTGTTTGTCTCTATTCTGATACTATAACTATAACTCACTAACAGAAGACTAAATAAAGTTCGTTCTTTTTGTACCATCAAAACGAAGAACTGATTAGATTTTGGATTTACTAGCTTTAGATCTTAAATATGCAAAAAATCCAAAAAAATCGATTTGTTATATGAGAGATTCAATGTGAAAAGGATAAAATGCATCTCTGCGTCAAGTTTAAATTTTTTAACTCGAATCATTTGATCACAAAATATTGTTAAAATTACTTAAATTCACAAACAGTGAGATTTTAATTCAACTTTAAATTTTATTTAATTTTTAGCAGGTATAATGCTAGTGTGTTGTGTTTGATAAGGTATTTACTGATTTTCCGAATGCTCTATTTAAAATTCTGAAAGGAATATTTCCTAAAGATACAATTTAAACTACCTCTCCCTATTCCCACTAACCAACTGAACTAAAAAAAAGCTGTCATTCAAAACCATTGACTTCACTGACAGAAAACATTTTTGACATAATTTGTTTGTTTTTTCGGTGCCTAACTGCGGATTATCGGTGGCCAACTGTCCCAAATAGGCCCGTGTCCTTTTCAGAGCAAAGGGTTGCGGTCAGCTTACAGTTGTTGATACCTTTTGTGCTGACCCGTTGGACGATGGTCATCGGCATCGGTCACAGAGAACCAGAAAACCTCGGAGCTCTAAAGGGCTTCAACACTTGAGACACAATGCCAAGATAAATGACTCGCTTTGTGCTACTCTACTTTTGTTCGATTTATAACATTTAGTATAAGTGACTGAGAATATGAGATTTTATGGAGTACTTAGTAAAAAAAACATATGGCGATTTTCATGTATCATATGTTTTTCTTTTTTTTAATTAATTTTTTTTTTCAAATGAGAAATCAGAGATTCAATATTATCTATAATAGAACGTTTATATGATAGAAAAGGAAAGATTCTTTGTTTAGGATGAATCAATGACTTTACAGTGCCCCCCTACAAAACTCATTGCCTCCCCCCTACCTAGAAAAATAGACAGTATTGAAGAAATTTACTGTATCCCTTAATATGTATTTGTCATTAATTAAAATAATTCGTTACTCTCAAAATTTGTCAATTCTACTAACAAGTTAGTTGATCTCTATCGGATTACCGAAATTGAAACCTTGTGGTGGTTAATCAGCTGGCCAGCTGCACCTAGGAAAACTCCCTAACTACACCAATGAGTAGGGATCTAAAAAAATGTAAGAGTAATTTTTTACGACACGCCTAATCGAATGCCATCTTCATTATATTAGTATTTGAGTATATTGAAGGAGACAATAAAAGAGCGTGTCTTCTGCTGAAAAAATAAATTTTTAATTTATTTATAACGAATTCCTGTGAATCAAGTGTAAATAGACTGATGAAAGTTCTCGAAACTATATAGTCTCGTTATAAATAATCGAGCTTTTCGTGCGTGCCTTCGGCACGCCCTCGAAGCTCGGCCCTCTGGGCTGGTGCCCTGGCGGGCAACGACTCGGTCCAAAAATTTTATTTCTCTTAAAAAATCACACTCCAAATGTATACGTGTAAACTCCCGAAAATACATAGTCTCTTAAAAGTTTCGGCTCATTTTCGTCCTGACACAGTTACAGAAATGAGGCTCTAGATATGAATCTGAAAGTATTTTTTTTCTCTATAATCTACAGCATTGTGATATTTTTTGTGTGGAAATAGATTTATTTAAATAAGTGGAATCGTGTGAGGAGGAGAATTATATTATATCATTTTTTTTAAATTTGGGATCGATAATCGATATAAGCCCCCAAATATTTAAAAGAGATCAGGTGTTGTTTGTATGACAGGCTGCTCAACTATTGCCATGAGAAACTCGCGCATGGGTGTCTTAAGTCGTTCAATTTTGTAAAAATCAAAAAATAAGAATAACAAAATTTAGATTTTTAAAAAATTATAAAAAAAGTGGCAAATTATTAAAAAATAAACAAATAATATTAAATATGAATCAAATAATATGTGATTAATTTCTTCTTCTGTGCGCAAAGAAAAGCGAATTGAATATTTAATTTTTGAGTGGTAAGGGGGGGGGGAATAATTATCAATATATTTAATGTTTCTTAATTTAAAATCAATTGGAGTCTTTCATTTCAAAATTCGAGTTTAAATTACAATTATATTTCAAATTTGCCGCAAATATACCGACGGCATCAGCGCTCCCTGTCGGCAGCATTACGTTAGCGTTGCTGCAAATTAATCTGGGCTATTACATATATAATTAAAAATTTATTTTTCCAGCAGAAGACACACTCTTTTATTGTTTCCTTCAATTCATAAAAATTCTGATACTCTCGGCAAAAATAAACTTTCAATTTATTTGCGTATATTTTATGTGCTACCCGAGATGATTTTATTTCTTCAAACGTGGCCTAAGAAAGTCAAAAGATTGAACACCCATGTTCTAAACGATACTATTTTCATAATAATAAAAAATTGGGTAAAATCCGAGTTTTTTTTTTTTTTTTTTTTTTGTGAAACCCACCTCGTAATTTTACCCAATTTTTTATTATTATATAAAAATGTTTCACCTAGAACCAACACCTATCTCCTTAAAAGATAAGTTTTTTCAGTTTCAAATTTCTAATCAAAAAGAATGTAATATGTACTCTCATATATAACTACTAGAAAGATATAAGTGAAATGAATAACACTGGGAATTTTATTCACACCATGTTCAAAAAGTACCTGGTTGTCTATTTCATTCAATGTCTACGTATTTCCTATTCAGAAAAACTATCTTTCTCCTCTTGAAAAAATTAAGCCGCATGTAGGTAACTACCTAATAAAAAAAAATGTTTCTTAGTTGATTGAATTCTTTTAAAACTTTTTCTTTTTCTTAAATGTTCTGTTTTTAATAATATAAAACAAATAATAAGTAATAAATTACGAGAACGACCTCAAAAACACGTTTTGTATCTTCTGCATGTCTTCCTTATTCTTCTTCCTTCACCAATAGAATTGGCAAGGCCCTTAAACCATGGTCAATCTCATTTGAATTAAATATGAAAATTTATAATTCCAGAGATATTTCAAAGAGTTATCCTTCGGCGTGAATTTTTTATTTGCTATCTAGGACACTTTACATCTCCGCAAGCGATAGGTCACGCAATTAACGAATGTACTTTCAAGTATGTACTTTGAATGAGGAATTTCATTACTGCATCAGATGAAGCCAGCACTATTACTGGAGTCATAAATTTACTACCACACCATTTTTAATTAAAAAGGCTAATACCTACCTTGATAACTTTTGTATTATATTTCCCAGCTAGGGGTGCTAAATCTCGGAATTTGAGTCTACAAGCATATAGGACGTGGTTAATAATAATTGAAGACACTACACCGAACACGCTCAATTTATAAAATCTAACTTTCAAGCACTTTATATTAATATAATATTGGCTAGTTGTAGGTATATTGTGTTCCGTAGACCAGTGGTGCGTTTAATGAGACCATTGAAAGTTTTCATTGTGTGAGTATGCGTAAATTGATTTAGGTTTCAGAGTAAAGCCGGTCAAATTAGCAGAGCTCCTCCGCCAACCTGACTTTCTCTCAGGTTAAATTAAACTTTTATAAAATTTAGCATAAAAATTATGACTTTTTACTTTACCATACAGGGTATGGTCAAGTATTGTAATCGTGCATGAAAAACGTGTTTTTTCCCATCTTTTTTTCGAAATATCTCAAAAACGGCTCAAACTATTTTGGTAAAAAAAATTGAGCGATATCATGGCATTTCACTCTACAAAAAAGCCCTAATTAGTGAACATCGAAAAAATTATATTTTTTGACATAATAATTGTTTTGTCAAAATGTCTGTTAGTCAGTTAGTCTGTGCGTTATCTAATTTTTGTGACTAGTTAGCTCACAAACTAGCCTTGAAGTACGATTGAAACCAAATTTCACACGTAGTTTTAATTGGTTGATACACATACACGGCAGACGGGTTCATCGGCACCCAAATTAAGGGGGTGGAGGGGGGGGAAATAAAAATGAAATGGCTGGAGCAAACTCGTCCAAATTGCAGAATCAGGGACCCCGTGAAGTCTAAAAAGGTAAAACGAATCGCCCCCAAGCAGACACAGGGGCCAATTTAGGGCCCACATGGTAAAATAAGTGGATGACCAGCACGAACGGTTATTATTTTAATCTATAAAAGTGGCATTATGTGGGGACTTGGGTGGGGGCGATCGAAGTCAGGGTCCTGTAACCTCGGAAACTTTTTAATAATTTTAATTATTTTTAAAAAGTAATTCTACTTTTTCATAGTATATTGGGGGATATTTTCAGTATCTTTTAATGAAATTTTTAAGTTTATTTTGTATGTATTTAAAAATAAGCAAGTTAATTACTTATTTACTTATTTACCGAAGTTGTGCTACTTCTCACTCAGTTGCCTTACCCAGTTCTTGAAAAGATGAGATTCGAGGTGCATTTACTTTAAGGTTTTCAAGTATATATCATTAACTTTATTTCAATGGGTAAAATGAAATTATTTTGTTTAGTTGTTTGATTTATGATACTTTTGTTGTATTTTCTGTAATAAAAATCGATTTTAAAAATTATACTTGGCTAAACGCCAAAATCTTACTCTCTTACCTTAAACTTATCTACCTTAAAAAATTCACTAGAATAAAAAAAATAGATGTCTTGGTGCAACTGGGCCAGCCTAGTCAGGGCCCAATTACCCCGAATCGCTTACATCTTTGATTATTTTTAATCCATATACAAATGAGACTAATTCTACTTACGGCCAGGGCCTTGAGAGATAGGGGAACATGTCCAACTGCTCAAAAGATGTTAAAAATTAAAAAAAACAGCAAATAGGCTGGACTGGTCCAATTACCCCACAACGCGTTTAACTGGGCCAACCGCAAAACTTTACATTCAACTTAAGATAATTCCAAAATTTTGAATAATCAAAAGTTGAAAGTATCATGATTATTTGAAGAAAATTTCATCTTTCAATTAATATAGTCACGAGATCTATAAATTGTGAGGAAGCTTAGTTATAGCCAAAAATATGGAGTACTATCCTTGGGAAAACAAAAGAAGCTGGCCCAGTTACCCCACCTGACCTTACATGCTGTGACACATTTTTTGCTTCATCTACTTGCAAGTTTCAAAAGATGTGACACCCCTATTTAGAGTATTTTTAAAAATATTTTTATTGCATTATTTTAATTGTAGTCTTTCATTCAAAATATTAATAATAGACATACATACAAATTCATGGGTTCATAATAGATTCTAACCATTGAGAAGTGTTTATAAATTATTGAAATATTCATGTTAATGAACTAAGAACGAGTTATGATTTACGAATTCCAAATCTTGAACTAAATTTACTGAAGGTGGTCAACCGGGAGTGACCGAAACTGTCTGGTAAATCGATTAAATAAATAATGATAATTGATTAAAATTACTGTATTTATTAATTTATATGACTAAAAAAAACATTTAATTTATAAATTTTATACCAATTCATGTCTGAAAATAATTTCTCTCCACGTTTCAGACATTTAAAAACTATGTTTTGTTTGTAGAATGGGTGAGGTTCTTGGTGAAACATTTTAAATAAAGTAAAGAAAATTTTGAAATTTTTTTGAAACTTTTTAAAATATAAAATACTAGGTAGGTTTCACAAAATTTTTGTGAAAGCCACCTAGTATGTATTTTAAATTTTAAATTTTAAAAAGTTTAAAAATATGCTCACAATTTTCTTTACTTTATTTAAAAACTCGAAGAATCAAAAAAAAGAAAAAAAAATGGTAAATTTTGAGAGTGAAAAGTTTTTTTTTTTTTTTATTTATTTAATTTCACCAGGAACAAAGCCCATTTAGACAGCACATAAGTATTAGTAGGGTTAATGAGGGAGCCGAGTTTTCAGACGGTAGAAATTTTTATTTGCCAGCCAGGATCAAACCCCGGACCTCCACTCCAACATCGTCATAACCGATCGATGTCGAAGCGAGGTCAGCGCGTTAGCTGACTGAGCTATCCGACTCCCCAGAGTGAACGGTTATAAGGGTAAAAATATTTGAAAATAAATTATGGTTTGTCCCTTGTTTTTAAATACATATTGGGAATCATTTCTTTGAGACTAGCTGGAATAGATATCAATGGAATTCGATGCAGATGCAACCGAGGATAAACGAGGATAATGAGAAAAACAATTTTGAAATAAAATAATTTATTGACCAGAAATTCATTTTCAGCCTTTTAGAAGATGACGCTTCGGAGTAACTTCCTTGCTGTCATTGACTGAAGAAACTTAGTTGTTCCTTCATTGAACCTTTTTACTTTATCCAATGCGAAGCATGGGCAAAGTATTGTAATCGGTCTCTCGGCATGCGCGACTTCAAAGAGTCCTCAGGTAAGACTACGGAACCCATGGTGTCAATTAAAGTCACAAATTGTAGTATTCAATTAGGTTGAATTTTAGCACATGACGGTTTTGCCAAAAATTACATGGGGTATCGCCGAGAGGCCAAAAAGTGCGATTTTTTAATTTAGTTATTCCTAGAGTATTAGATGAGAATCGATCGTTATTTTTGATTTTAACTCGATTCATCCATGTATTCAGCTAAAGGTTACTAATAATAACCGAAACGTCAAAAATCCAATGTAGAATGGTTATTCCTCGAGTATTAAATGAGAATCGATCATTATCTTTGAATTAAAGTCAACATGAACTGCAAATTGCAAGTGATATCTGATTAATGAGATACCCAGTAGAGGGAGATTTTTGGTTTGAAAACAGCCATAGAATCATTCATACGGGGGGGCAGAAGGGGCAGGCAGGAGTGGGCATTATTATGAATAAAAAAATAGGGCAAAGGGTAAAGAATTATCTTCAGGTAAGCAAAAGGATTGTTATGATCACAGTGGATTCGAAACCGAAAGATACTGTGATAATCCAGGTATACATGCCTACTACATCATATAAGGATAACCAAGTTATAGAAGAAATGTACGAACAAATTGAAAACCTGATGAAGCGCGTTAAAGGGGATGAAAATTTAATAATTATGGGGGATTGGAATGCAAGAGTAGGAAAAGGCAAAGAAGGAAAAGTGGTGGGCGAACACGGTCTAGGAGATAGGAATGAAAGGGGCGAAAGATTAATTGAATTTTGCAGTAAGCACAGTTTAGTAGTAGCAAACACACTCTTCCAACACCATCCAAGAAGGATCTACACGTGGAAAATGCCAAAAGACAAGGGGAGATTTCAAATAGATTACATATTAGTCAAACAAAGATTCAGAAATCAAGTAAAGGACTGTAAAAGCTATCCTGGGGCTGATATTTTTAGTGATCACAATCTAATTGCGATGAAATGCCAACTAAAATTTAAAAAACTAATAAAAAAGGGAGGGTCGCGAAAAAACTGGGATATATCTAAATTAAAAAATAAGGAAACCCAAAAAACTTTTCGAAAACGTAATGAATAAGAAACTGGAAGAAAAAACACCCACAAATAACAAAGAAGAAGAAATCGAACAAGAATGGAATGCTATGAAATCAAGCCTGACTGAAACAGCCAACGAAGTCCTTAAATCAAAGAAAAACGAAGTTAAAAAGCCATGGGTAACAGACGAAATACGGCAACTGATTGACGAACGAAGAAAATTTAAGAACAGAAAAGACGAAGAAGGGAAAGAAACATATAAAAAATTAAGATGGAAAGTTATAAGAGAATGTAGAAAAGCAAAAGAAAAAATGATTCAAGAAAAATGTAAAGAAGTCAACGAAAATCTAGTATTGGGAAAAGTTGATGTAGCCTATAGGGCAATAAAAAGAAATTTCCAAGAAGACAAGCCAAAAAGCAAGAACATAAGAGATAAAGGAGGCCACGTTATTCTAAACGAAAACGAACAGGCAAATAGATGGAAGGAACACCTAGAAGAACTCTATGGAGAAGAAAAAACAATGAACCCAATAGAAGAAGAAGAATCTGTGGACGAAAACGAATTAGGAGACCCCATACTCAGGTCAGAATTCGAGACAGCTTTGAAGGAACTAAAAAATAATAGAGCACCCGGAATAGACAATATACAAGCTGAAATCCTAAAGAACTCTGGAGAAAAGGCACGTGACAAACTTTTTGAACTAATTAGCAAAATCTATAAATTGGGAATCATCCCAAAAGATTTCGAAAAAAACAAAATAGTCACACTTCCCAAAAAGACAGGCGCGGATAAATGTGAAAATTTCAGGACCATTAGCCTAACCTCACATGCCTCCAAAATCCTAACCAAAATAATCCAAAGAAGAATAGAACAAAGAGTTGAAGAAAATCTGGGGGAAGACCAGTTCGGCTTTAGAAGAAACAGAGGCACCCGAGAAGCAATTCTCTCTCTTAGACTAATAATAGAAAGGGCTTTTATCAGGGAAGAATCTGTCTACATCGGATTCATAGACCTAGAAAAAGCATTCGATAACGTCAATTGGGAAATTATGTTTAAAATATTAAAACAGGCGGGAATAAAATTCAGAGAGAGAAGACTAATCTACAATCTATATCAAAACCAGACGGCAATTATAAATATTGGTGATGAACAAAGAGAAGCCAAAATAAAAAAAGGTGTAAGACAAGGATGTGTGCTGTCACCCATGATTTTCAACTTATACATAGAAGAAGCGATTAAAGAATTCAAAGACAAAATTGATACAGGTATAGAAATCCAAGGTCAAAAGATCGCTATGTTAAGATTTGCCGATGACATTGCCCTTCTAGGAAGCAATAAAAAAGAATTAGAGGACGCCTTGAATGGAATTAACCAAATCCTAATAGAAGAAATCAAAATGAAAATAAACAAGAATAAAACCAAGTTCCTAGTATGTACAAAAAAAGAACAAACGAGACAGGAATGCATCAAAATTAACCAAGAAAACCTAGAAGGAGTTAAGGAATTCCGCTACCTAGGAAGTAAAATAACATGGGATGGGAGGAGCGAAAACGAAATTAAATCAAGAATTGCCCAAGCAAAAATGGGGTTTAATTCAAAACAAAAACTACTATGCTCCTCCTCAATCAGCTTAGCAAACAGGAAGTTGCTATTGAAGACATATGTATGGAGCATAGCCATGTACGGGTGTGAAACCTGGACAATTAGAGAAGCGGAGAGAAAGAGATTAGAGGCTTTCGAAATGTGGTGCTACAGAAGAATGACGAATATCAAATGGATGGATAAAATTACAAATGAAGAAGTTCTTGGAAGAATCGGAGAAAGAAGAACCTTGTGGAAGAGTCTGAAGAAGAGAAGAGGTCAGATGATGGGGCACACACTGAGACATGGGGGACTGCTTAGGGATATCTTGGAGGGGGAGGTGGGAAAGAAAAGGGGAAGGGGAAGAACCAGATTAGAATATTTCAACCAAATAATTGGGGATATGGGATGCCAGACATTTAGAGAGGTTAAACGGCTGGCGGGGGACAGAGTCGAGTGGAGACGGATTGTTGCATCAAACCAGTCTTAGGACTGTATACTCAATGATGATGATCTGATTAATAATAATGGAATAAACATATTAATATTTCAAATGAATTTGGATAAAGTTTACCAACAATCCGTTGCAGTTTATTTTAAGTGGAGATGATTAGAGATGTATGATTAATTTTTAAAACCAATAACGAGTTTATCTGATTGAAAAAATGTCAAGTTCGAAGGTGAATGGCATCGAATCAAGTAGAACGTTCCGTGCAAATGTCATAATGTCAAACATGTTGACGTCGAGTTGATTTCACACCTCTCTTCCTCCATCACTCGAAAATATCAATTCAATGAATGATCTGGTAAGCTTTTCACACATCTTTTGCTGGTATTGATTTGTGCAACAGACTCGGTATCGGTGTCACAGTCGGCTTAACTGAAAGCCAACCACACTTACAGTAGAGCACAATCGAAGCCGCCCCCGAAAAAGACTTTTGTCAGTAGCCGCTGGCCCTGAACTCATTTCAATTGCGGAGAGCCTTTAAGTCGCCGCCTTCTTTGCCTTTCTGCCGACATTTCGCACCTTCGCAGCCACACGTGGCACAAATCATTCTTCACAACTGTTTCGAGATGACCGAGTAAAATTGGAACACCATAAATAACACTCGAAATCGCTCCTTAGGTTGTCACGAAAAAAATATAATATATTAATTTAGAGAAAAAAACATCTCAAGTAGGTGTACTCCATTCAACAAAAGAAACCCGCTCTCCAAAAAAAAATACTCTTAATATAAAAGAGAGATGTTTTTCATTATTGCAAACAAATAAATTTTTCATTTATCGTTTTAAGCCTATTTTTCAATCGAATGCTGGAAATGGATCTTTACATGTTCTAACATTACTAAAGACACTGTTAACAATTTCTTATCTAATTTTACTATAAAGAATTGGAAGTCCGGCCTCAAAGCTTTTTAGTAATATTACCAGTACCTATTGTAATCTTACATCTTTTTTACTAGTACGTTCTAATTAATACAAAAAAAAAAGTAAAGTTACAATTTATTTTTGTATTTTTGTAATGAGTTAATATGATTTTACCAATATAATATACTATACGTAATTTTGTAAATTTCCTATCTATTTGTATTATAAACATAAAGTAAATTTACAATTTTTTTAACAGAGTAGAGGAGAGCGTAATCAGGGGAAAGGGTGGATATAAGGGTTTTGAGTATTGAAAGTTTGAACATTATAAATTATAAGAGTCCTGGAAAAGGGAGGTAAAAAGAGAGTTCACCTTCTAAAAGCCAGGGATAAACAAGTTAACGAATGAAGTGGTAGGATATTTGATTTGACAGGTGAAAGTACATCTTTCAAAAATCTTCAAAACAAAAAATAGATTATTATAACATTATTTTTTCAAATAATTAATAACAGGTTGGGAAGATGGAAGAGACATATATATATTTAGAATATATTATTGATGCTTATAATTAATTATAGCTTGAGGCTGTAGTCTGTTATAAATAAAATAAATTATGAATTCAGCAGAAGACAATACTTATTGCCTCTTCAATATAAAAATTTGCTACTCTCGGCAAAAAATCTTTCAATTTGAAATGTAAATATAATAACTCTTTAATATATAAACGATATAATACTATTTACAATAAAATTATTAAATTTGTTTAATTACATTTTTTACTTGGCGAAAAATTTACCGAATTTAGATGTTTTATGTTCGCTATCATTCCAATAACGTGAATTATATAAGGGAACGTTTGAAAGTTATAGTAGAAGTAGGAATGCAATTATACTATAAGAAAATGCTATAATTTTCAGGCACCTGACATATCACTATTAAAAATGTTACATTTCAAAAATAAATAAAACTATATAATAAAAATCATTAACTAGCCAACATTAGATAATTCAGCACATATATTATATTAGAATTGTAGAAATAATAGATTTGTACATGCTTTTATATATTAGAAATATATTTGTACAGAATATGCCATTAAATTGAGATAGTTGATATATCAATAAAGAGACCTTAAATAGAGAACGAGACATCTATATGAAAATGACAAACCTTTATATAACTGAACAAGGTAATTAGATATTTTAATACATTAAAAATTAGAGAAAACATATTTGAAAATCATTTATCTATACAGAATTAGAAAAGAAGTCAATATTTTCATGTTTGAGAGATGCAAAATCAATAAAACTTTGGTGATGAAAATTGAAACTGATCAGAAAAGTTTGAATATCCAGTATACGTTCAAAATAACAGATCTTTACCCAGATGAATAGAATCCAAATCCAAATTAAACTTACCACAGTTTGACATAACATAAAATATTTAAACAGACAGGTCTGAACAGACTTTTCCAAGTTCACTGTTTGTCCATCTTTATATTAGAAATGATTTCAGCAATACAGCTGAGAATAAAATTAAATGTAGATTGAACATATTTGCAAACTGAAAAATCCAGAAAG
Organism: Forficula auricularia; assembly: GCA_024734495.1. NCBI lineage: Eukaryota > Metazoa > Arthropoda > Insecta > Dermaptera > Forficulidae > Forficula > Forficula auricularia. Next base: position 6,084,762 of record JALMQS010000101.1, on the reverse strand, counting down.
AGCTGAATCAAGAGTTTGAACGAGACTAAACTGTTTGAATAAACCAGATGACTAAGCCAGGCAAGAACAAACAACAACACTGATACTTCATGTTTTATCATTCAATTATATAGACCTAAACCGAAATCACATAGCCTCAGAAGGAAAGGGATCCACCTCGTTTAATGTACTGGAAGAAATCAACATTTCATTGATGATTTAACACCAAGAACTGAAGAGCAAAATCATGAAGCTGAATCAGAGTTCAATGTCAAAATTCAAAACTCATTATGAAACTTCAAAATGAAATACAAAGAGTTTTGAAAGGTTTAATAATTGGGACACAGAACCAAGGTCTGATGATAAAACGGAGCCCACATTAAATCAAATTCAACATTTTTTGATAATGAAACTATCAACAGAAAACAAAAATATGATATTTTTAACTTTATTTATCATTTGATCAATGACAAGGTCAATGGAATCCATTTAAAATGTCCATTCTGAAGCCTCATTACTATATCCAGAGGCGAAATTGAAATTAATAAGAATTGGAAGAATACACACGAAAAACTTATCTCTGACTAATTTGAAATTGTCAAGGATACTGATTACATAAAAATTATTTGAATCCAAATGAATTCAAAATGAATGTTACAAAAAGGATCATCCCAAAATTGATAAAACCCTGATAAACTCTAAATTAATTTGAGATTGACCATTAATTGATCAAGTTCAGCTTAAAATAAGAGGAACCCAATATCGTTTAGTAAACCACATCAATGGGAGACTGATTCTTCACAAAGAACAACCTGAATGTCCGAATGCATGACTGAAACCAATTCAGTGTCAAGGTCATATGTCGAATCCACTTTTTTTTTTTTTGAATGATTGACTGAAGTGACTCGAATATTTGTGCCAGTTATTACCAACAGAATTATTTAATTAATTGATAAGTATTCGCAATTTTTTCTGATAAATTGAGTTTGATGACGGAATGTTTTTTCAGGATTCAAAGAAGAGAAGTTTCACGTAAACATGATTGGGATCATGATCATTGTACACGCGAAGTTTAGCATTTAATATCTTTCAGTTGATCCAATCAGAAAATATGTAATTAATAAATAAATCAATTTTAGCAGGTAATTATTATGAAACAAGCAATTTTTTAATTTTAAAAATACTTCACTATATCTTATTATTAGATATAGAAATATAATTATATTGTTCTTTGCACTAGCTTTTTAATTTTACATATATTATATACTTTGCTGAATTTAATAATCGTTCAGTATGTATTAATTACATTAAATAAAATCAATAATAATACATTCAGAAGTCACTTATACCAGAGAAATATATATCATACGATATAGGAAAAGAAGTTTATATTGTTCAAATTATTAGTTCCCTGAGAGTAGCAATTAATAATTTTCAAGAAACATGGTGTTAATGGTGAAAAATATGTAATCATATTTTGTGTTATCTTTAAAGTTCAGTTTAGTATCCAATTGCTAGTACTAATTAAAAATTTCATAAGTAATATTTAGTTAAAGGTAATGGAGATATCAATTAAATTATCAAATTAATTAATAAAAGAGAGGGGAAAGATTGTGTAGGTATATTAGTCCGCAAGAATTTTTTATGTTATAAAAACTACTGAATATTTTCACTTTTTTATCAGTACAACTTGCCATTAATAAAATACTTATTCAGTCAAGAGTAGCCTGTTGCCGCGTAGGCTTACATGATTTTACTCCATTTTAAGCACATATCGATTAGTGTTATTGCACTACCAATGGCTTCACGAATATTGTCCTTTAAAGCGTCAATTGTTCCTGGCTTGTCGGCGTAACACTTATCTTTGACGGCACTTGGCCAAATAATAGTCCAACGGTGTCAAATCGCAGCTCCGAGGTGGTCAAACGACATCAGCTCTGCGGCTGATAATGCGATCTTCAAAAACAGGGCGCAAAACATCGAGGTAGCTTCGGCTGTGTGGCACGTAGCGCCGTCCTGTTGAAACCAAATGTTGCCAATATCCTCCTCTTCAATTTTGTGAACAAAAATTCGTTCAACATGGCCTGATAACGATCGCCATTGACTGTAACGGCCACTCTGTCACAGTTTGAAGAAAATGCTCAATATGCCGATCAAAATCCACCAAACAGATACGTTTAAAAAGGTCAAGTTAAACAAAAGGAGTTTGTGCTCCACAGCAGAATGCACAGCAGAAGATTGCCAAGGATCAAAATATTACTCTGAAAAGAGATTGGCAAAACGGGTATCTTCAAGTCGATCAGCCTAATTGAAGAAGGAAACGCACACAATGCTGGTTTCAAACCTGAACGAATGAGTTTGAAGGGAAACACACAAAAGTTCGCAAATCGTCTCAATAATGTTCTGAATGAATATGAATGACGGTGAATTGATACGGCGCTTCACAACACTTCGTCACAGCAGCAAGAGTCTACACCGTTTTTGGCTACGTTTAGTTTATCGATGAGATGCCAGTCTTTCAATGCCACATAATGAACATGCTGAGCTGACAGCTTCTTTCCAAATCCGTATGCATTTTGAATATATCTGCAGACACATTTTCAGCACAGTGTCGCAATATTTCACAAGCATCAAGCTGCAGCACAACCATACTGTTCAGCAAAGAAGTAAAACTGATTCACAAATCAAACATGAAATGGCGCACATTCACGAAGAAACATGAAAAAATGCGATGGCGATCCTTTTCAATATCACAATATTCTTTCTGATTTTCTGAATTTTTTCATCAGAACTGGAAAAGCCAAAGACCAAACTGAGTCAGGCAAACAATGAACTTTCACAATATCAGACATAAGAGCCAAGAGACGAACATCCAGCCGCGCATCTAATATTAATTTTCTTTACAAAAGAATGAGATAAAGAAAATAAAATTTGTCTGCACAAGATATCAAGAGAGGATGAATCTTCAAAATTGAAATAACTAAAAGAATACAAGAATTTACAAGAAAACTGAAAATTTTCAAAGCCTGAAAATTCCCACACCAAAATCTTCGAGAAGAATTAAAAATGGAAACAACTCATCCAGACGAATAAGGGAGTTTCATCGTTCATATTAATTAAAACAACACATAGAAATATACTGCAACAAACAACCAAAACAAAACTAGTTGGTATCCAGAGACATTCAGAATCTTCAGATCGCCATTGCCAAAGAATTTAAACTAATAGATTCTTAAACTATTTTTTAAATTCACTGGCAAAACAAGCAGATGAACAAACAAAAAGAACAAAATACCACTTTGATTGAACCAGAAAGACCAAATAGAAGGGTTTGACATGCAAAATTGAATGGCGGAATGGGAGCTTAAAGAATGTCCCAGAAGAAGGTCACTAAGAGAGTGAACAAGAATGATCATGAGAAGAATCAGAACTGATGAAAATAAATCCACACATAAAAAACAAACAAGTCAAGTAGGTATCTGACATGAAAAATTATTTCAAGAGCAGCATATAAATGCATCATTGAATTTTTAATAATGAATACCAATTAAATTATTTTGTTGGCATTAATTTTCTTTTGACTCAGAGATAAATTTGTAATAAATTAATTCAAAACTTGTTTTATAAGAAAATTGGCAAGTTCTCTTCCTTTTTTCAAGATGTTTCTCCTTCATCATATTATATTCAGTTCAGTTTCACGAATATTTTTCTTCAAAATACCATCATTTTTTGTTATTCAATAGTAGGCTAGTAGTTGTTTTAGATAAGAATTGTACATCTACAAGAATGTTTATAAGAATTTGAAATTTTGAATTATCAAAATAATTTTCTAAAATCTTTTGGCATATTTAGTGCACATCACATTAGTTTCACTTAACTCTACTGTTAACAACGAATAAACTAAATGAATTATTTTAATTAAAGTTATGTACTAAATATCTCAAATTATATAAAAGCTATTCTTTGGGTTTCAATATCTTTTCAAACAGAATTATATAGGTATATCACTCGCATCCATAATAAATATTAATGAAATAGGAATATTTAAGTAAGGGAGAATGGTAATTTTTATAAATATGCAATAAAGTAAAGAAATATTTGAAAATTTTTTAAAACTCTTAAATTTAAATATAAAATATTAGGTAGGTTCCACATACTAGTATTCAGGTGTTTGTTTAGCAGACTTATACAGGATACAGGAAACCTTTTAAATTGAAAATATTGGTGAACAGGAGTGCTATAGCCACAAGAGAATGGTATAATAAAGACATACTGACTCAATGCAATACTCAGTGCCTAGAAGAATAAATAATAAATTGAAAACAAAAGAGATAGGAGTAAATTTCCACTAGAAAGTTTGAAGAACAATGAATAAAGGAAACATATTTGGTTACATGGAAAGATAAACATTGCCTGTATCCAAAATGTCTGCATCAAAAGACCACTATCATATTTACCAATGTAACAAAAATGGCTTAATGGTAAATGTGCTCAAATGCTGAAAATTTAAATTTCAATGGCCAAAATTTAATAAAGGTTATGCTGCTGATACAAACAATATAATTCACAGAAAAGACAAAAGGCAGGGGTTAAATTTGTCTTTATCTGCAACCAAATATCGTTTGTACTGAATTAATTGATGTCAAAACTTTCAATGGGAAATTTTGTTCATCTTTCGTTTATCAAATTGCTATCCCCACATTGTTAAATGAAAAGGAAGTGTTTGTATTAGGCCAGCATAGTCATGACATTGCTATTCACTATGGCTGCAGTAATTCTGTCAAAAGTATTTTCAGGTTAAAGGACTTTCCATGTACCCTGGTATATTTTTAAAAGTGCTTCATCTTCAGAAACGATGGATATTTACCAAAGTCAACAGAAGGCATTAACTTGTGTATGTTTTAAGATAACCTAAAGATGGTCTAATACATCGCGGAGGTATAAGCCCATCCTCAGGAGTTCAGAAAGGACACCGTCGTGCTAAATAAATGATCAGGTGCTTGTTTAGCACAACTCTATATATATTTCGAGGTATAAGCCCATCTTCAGGAGTTCACAAAGGACACCGTCGTGCTAAACAAGCATCTGATCTTTTATTTATGTGAAACCTACCTAGTATTTTATATTTTAAATTTTAAAAAGTTTCCAAATTTTTTTTCAAAAATAGGTATGGTAGTGAATTGGGCAATAAATTAAAAAAAGAGATTTTATTAAATCGGGCAAACGTTTCGTTGATTTATTTCGACTTCCTCAGTGGCCCATATTATCAAAAATTCATAAAATTCTTATCTTGTTTTTAAACAGTCATGGCAAATGCGGACGATTGCACAAGTTTGTCTAGCGAGCAAAGGGTGAGGGAAGCATCACCAGACACAATCATGTTCAAACCCGTGGCGGCAGGCTCGCTGTTTGCCAGTAGCAGTCATTTAAGAGCAACGCCTCGTATCATGGGAGCCCCTGCTATTTAGACAACCGGATTGACAGATCAGTTAAGGGTATGACTACCATGAAAAGAAAAAGGCGCAAGCCATTTCTCCAGCGAAGCAGATAAATTGGATCGGTCTCGCGCCAAGCGAGAATTCAATTGGTCCTCAGGTAAAGACTGCCGAAACCATGGTCTCAATCAAAGACACAATTTGTAGTATTCAATTAGGTGAACATTTATTAGTTTGAAACGGGATTCGATTCAGACTAGGAGTGATTGGAAATCAATTCTCTCTATCCAATACTCGTGCAATAAAACGTATGTATTATATACTTCCAATTAGTAGAAAAAAAACATTATTCTTAAAAACAATGCCTTTAGTCAGAGATCATTCAAAAATTGAAAAAGTCTACTAATTAGTTTATAAACTGAAACAAGATTCTAACATATTCAGCAAATAAGAGCTCCAAAGAGAATCAATAATATATGGAGCTCAAAAATGTTAAACTTTTTTTGAATATCTGTAAAATATTCTCAATATTTCCATTCAGAGCAAATACTTAGGTTGTAATTTAATATTTCAAATTCCATTATAATAAAATTAATTTAACTTTCCATTATGTATCACAATTCTATGGATGAAGAAGAAAGATCAAAATTGCAGTTTTTAAAATATGATAATTAAAATTGATGCTTACTCCCTAAAGATGATTAAACAAGTACTCAAAACATATGTTTGAATAATTAAATTTGTAAAAGATTGTGAGAGTGATTTTATAAAAATATACAACGAGATTAAAAAATGAAAATAATAGTACGACTGAAGTAGTTTTTGGAGACGGATTGATAAGTGAATTGATTGAATTTTAATGAGTCCAAGGACCAAAAAAGAGAGATAATTCTGACTCTTTTTTATTGAAAGTCGACGTTTTGGAGGTTCATTCCCTCCTTCTTCACTGACCTTTTAAAACCCTGAAGAAGGAGGGAATAAACCTTCGAAACGTCGTCTTTCAATAAAAAAGAGTTATAATTATCTCTCTTTTTTTGAACCTTGGACTGCCTCATCAAAATCCAATCAGAAAATAATAGTTTTATCAACTATAATGGGTATATAATATAATTTGAAATAATATTCAATATACCTGGAATATTTGTCGTGGAAATACTTTCTCGGCATTTGAATGCAAAATATCAAGTCTCTCTGCCAACGAATTGTAGTAGAGATCAATCAAATCTGCGTAATGTTTTTTACGAAATTCGCCGTCCGTGCATATATAAAGAAAATAAACGAGATCAGTGATTGGCGAGGCAACTCGAGCGATTTGATAATCGAGGAAAACCACTTCGACAGGATCTTTCTGAAAAAAAAAAATTATTATTAATTATTCTTTTTTTTAAATAAAGAATTTATTATTAATTTTGGTTTTTTCCTTGGAGTAAAAATATACTTAAAAAAAGTTAATAATTAATAATAATCACATATTTTTATCACATTGTTCTGTACATCAAATAGGAAATTAATTTCCATAACAGAATCCACAAAATATGTGTCATCCAGTAGCGGCCATTGACATTTCAACCAGAGGATGCTGTCCAAAATATAACCCTTCAATTATTAAAATGTTATTTTATTTTTCGATTACGCATGGGGAATTTCGAAACGAACTAAAGAGAGGAGAGTTTTGAATTTTTGAATTAAATTAAATTATGATGCGAAACCGATTATTTATAACCGAGGGGTGATCCGCGATTGGAAGTAGGTGTACACCTCTTTGGAAGTATTTTGAAAGTACTTGAAAATATTTGGAAGTAGGTACCTGGAAATATTTGAAAGTACTTGGAAATATTTGGAATTACTTGGAAATATTTATTTTGAATACTTGGAAATATTTTGAAGTACTTGGAAATATTTGGAAGTACAAGTGGAAGTAGGTGTACAACATATTAGGTCGCGGTTCACCCCTTGTTTACAACATAGTTTACCTAAGTCTTTTTGAAATACAGCCTAAATTTCAAGGTCTACGGTATGTCTGCTGAAAAAAGAAACCCTATCGACAATAGGTAAGCGAACCCTACCATATAGCTTTCGAAGATTCTGACCCGTATCAACCGACTAGGATCATAAGACTTGTATATAGAAATCACGCACACACTCACTTTTTTGTAAACTTCATCGATAAACACAAAATTTTGTATTTTTCTTCAAATTTAACATTAGATTTTTGTACCACGGTATGCAAATACTCTTGACGTTTTGAAATTTTAGAGATGCGCAGCATCCACAGCATCCATGAACCTCATGCCACTGGTGTCATCACATTTATACTTTTATAAAAAATATTTTCAAACATCAGCATCTAATCCGATTTAACAGAAAATTAGGACATAGTATTTTGATGATGAGGGGATTTCTTTTTTTTTTCCTCTTGAATTCTATCCACTTTCAATGATTTACCAAATGTAATCATCCGAATCGTTTGAATCAAAGACATTACGTGCTCACATCAAATAAAATAGAAAGTGAAAGTATAAAAGAGATATTTTATCATTATAGTACGAATTCATTTTTCATGCGTAAAAGTCTCTTTAGAAGATAATAATTTCCTAATTTACTGTATTTTATTATAATCAATTTTTTTGTTACGGTTTTTTTTACGTTTTATAAGAATAACTCTTTTTACTTTTTTCGTAGTCTTTTGAATTTCAGTTTCTTTTCAATATTTTTTTTGATAATTATTTTGGGCGTCTTGAGCTGGATAAATTTTGTCCCAGGCTTTTAAACAAACCAAGAAACTTTGCCATTCCGCTATGTGGCCCTCTATTATAAAAATAATAAAATAATATTTTTTATTAAAATAGTATTGAACAATTCTGAGAAATTTTAAAAAAAAATTATGCAAAGACACCAATTGTTTTTTGCACGGTTACAATACTCCCCCTCAATGCGAATTCTAGACAGTAAAGTAATTGTGGATTTTACAGAAAATAACTATAATTATATTTCTTGATTTTAGAAGAGAACCAGATCTCAAAATATAAACTTTAGTTTTCTAAACTAAAATGTAACTATCGTCCGAAAACATTTTATTTTTAGATCAAGCGATTGGTTAAAGAAAATCATTGAAGACTTTTTTTTGGAGAAATATATAAAAAGTAAAGGGGCTCTAATTAGATCAAATCCTTGGCATTTAAATCCTAAGCTTATAAATTTTCAATTTATTTTCTTCCAATTTCTTTTTTTGTTATTTCGTTTAAACACATTTCTTGCACCCAAAAGAAGAGAAACAAATTTCTCCAAATTGCTTTATTGTAATGATAATGAAATAGTTCATTTACAAATCGAATAATTTAAATTGTCTTCAATCTTGAAAGGAATCTATTTTTATCGACTCAGATATTTGTAGTAGATTGAGAATGAAGGCAAAACCTTCGAATCGAAACTTCAGTCTTAAATCAATCAAATATTTACATATTATAATTTTGTATATTTGGTATCAATCAAAAAACATTTTCTTTAATTTATAATAATAGATATTAGGATTTATTGAACAGTATCCCAGTCATTTAATGTATAAGAAATTACTTCAATCTAAACAGAATTTAAGGAGTCTAAACTAAATCATAGTACTTTAATAAATTATTCCAAAATTAAACGATGTTTCTTTCAAGAAACTACGTAAGTGTACAACATGGATAACCAAATGCAATAAGTTTGATTAATCTATTAAAAATAATTGTTAAATATATCAAAGTAGTATAGACTTTAAAACTTGCCTCTATGTATTTGAAGAGCATGTTGTTCATCCAAAGATCACCATGCACAATAATAGCATAAGGATCTTCAGGATCTGTGCTTGAGGTAAACAATTCATAGGCATTGGCTAACATCTTCTTGCATCTCTCTAAGTATTTTCCACCCTGTGGGAACTCTTCTTCCATTAGTTTAATAGTGCCTGCACAAGCATTGTCATAACGTTGCCAGTATTCTGGAGTTCCAGGACGTAAAAAGAGCACCTCTTGAAGTACTTCCTTCATCGATTCATATTCCTTAGGGTGGAGGTGTTTCATTGCGAATGAAGAAGCATGGAAGCCAGCCATTGCCTTGATGATGAGCTGAGCATGGGCGAGATCAGAGGTGGTTTCATTCCTTGGGTACATGGAGAACCCTTTAGGGCAGAGATCTTCGAAGACAAGAACATCTTCACGAGCTACGAGAGAATCCGGCACATGAAGATATTTGGGTAAAGGTAACATCTGAGGACGAATTCTATTATAGAACTGAGCTTCGTTGGTAAATAAAAGGGGTGCATTGAACAGCTCGCGGCGGCGCTCATTTGTGGGCTGGGTTTTCACGATTAGAGATTTGCCACCAATTTTTACTCGTTGAACCACTCCAAGAAAATTGATTCCTTTTTCAAGAGCCACCTTGAACAAAACGAGAAAGTATTAATAGGAATAAATATTAAAATCTTGTTTTTATAGTTTGATGGACAATTTGGCACTCAGCCTTCTTCCGTTCTTATCCATCAAGATAAAAAGGTCTCAATAGACATAAGGAAGTTGATTTTTTTAGATTAGCTATTCATTTACTAGTAAATCAATGACTTTTAGAAATTCAGGCACAAATTTCGAGCAAATTTATCACTAATTAAATAAAGAAGGACATTTTTGGAAATTGACTGATAAGGAATAAGATTCGAAATATTGGTTTTCTTATACCTATTAGAAGACAATACTAACAATCTACCTATGATCTATCCTGAATCAAAAAAAGTTGTACTTTGTGATGTTCGGCTAGAAATCGGTCACAGTGATGATTTATAATTTTAAATTTCGTATACCTATTTAAATTAAATCGACGGATTGGTATGTTGATAATACCGGTATCTGTATCAACTTTAACGTTGAGAAAAGGCCTTAAAAATCTCTTACATTTGCATATTTACACCTTTCTGATACCAGTCATGTTACTCGGATCCACCTGCAATTGAGGGGTGAGTGTAAAGTGGGTAAACTGAGGAGTAAATATTCATTAGACAACGGCAATGCAAACATCTTAAGAATTCTTTTCTGGTTTTATTAAAATTTATCTTCAACTTAAAAAATAAAATACCTAAATTATAATAAAAAGAATAATAGGTAAATACTTTAAATTAAATTAAACCATTAAATAATTATTTATTTAGGTGAATTTATACGATTGAGTTGGTTCATTCATGATGTAATTTAGTAAATGGAATGAATTTTCTTTTGAATAAAATCACCAGATTCACTCTGTTTGGCATGGAAGTAATAAGAAATGGTTCGTGTCGTTTCTAGGGAAGATCCTATTTTTACTTTAACATTTATATTCTATAGAATATAGTAACGTGAATAAATATTGCGATGCCAATTTAGTAGCCCATCTTGACAGCTAACCCTCATACAAAAATTTAAATTAATTAGGCTAAATGTGAACGAATTTCAGAACCTAACTTTTTTATTGTCCGCTTATTCAAGTGAAATAAATTTTGAAACAGTAAAACCGTATATAATTAGGGTGTATAGCCCCTAGAAATTATAGTGAAAAACAGAATTTCCAAGTCTCGCAATCTCAATTTAGGTTTAAGAAATTAATTATTCTCTAGGAAGAATGATTGTGTTTGGGACGGCTGTAAAAAACAAAAATTCATTTGGAATTTGTTTAAAAATATTTAATTTTGGATTGGCTCTGAAACGCGTTAAAGGCGCCAGTGTAACTAGATGTAAGCTTGACTAGTTAAACAGGTGGGTCTTGTATATTTCAATTTTAGAATTATGACGGTCCAGAACCTAAAATTTTTTTTAATAAAAATCTAATAGTTTTCGAATTATTGCCATTTTTTTGATTATGGTGAAAATCGGTACCCTGCTCTAAATAATGAAGTACTGTGGTTACAAATTTACATATTTTAATTTTATAATGATTGTTACGTAATCCTGAATAACCCTGATATTGACCAGAATTCAAAATAAAACCATAAGTACTATATTTTTTGAGAAAAAAATATTTTTACCGGACTTGTGTTTAAAAAATTTTTGAGAAGCTAACTTTGAATCATCTTTATGTAAAAAAGGGTGACGTAACCGCTAGAGCGGGCTCTGGGCTTGGGCGGCCCCCCCCCCCCCCATGTGAAAGCTATAGCTACGCCCCTGCACTCAAAGATTAATGAGAATCTGACAGATCAATATGCCGACCTAATCCGTGGTTTTTATCAAAATCATTAGAACTATTTTTGAGAAACCGATTCTATATAGGCAAATACAAAAATTGCTCATTTAATATAATAAGATTATGGCATGGTTGTGAAACTTACCTTCATTCCATAATGAAATCACGATTCTCAACCTGTCGTAGCCAATAGGAATATTGGAATAACATTCGACTTTATAATTTTGTTTTCTACATATTTATTTAATACAAAAATTTCCCCCAAAAATGTACACTATAAATATTAAGCATTAAATTATACGCACACTATGGTATAAAATAGCATATTAAAATTTACCCTTAAAAGAGATTAATTTGATCAATTTTCTTTAAGAAATGAAATTATATATATTATATATTAAGTTAAAAATTGTCTTGCAAATGTAAATTAAGGATTTTTTATTGAAAACGTCACTTTTTTGATTCTAAACGTTGTAGAAAAAGGATAATTAATGGAAAAAGTCACTTAATTTGATTCAAACCGTTATAAGAAATTTAATTTTAAAATTTGGTGCAATTTGAATGAAGATTATAAAAAGGTTCTTAAGGAAAATTAATGAAAAAGTCACTTAATTTGATTCAAAACGTTATGAAAAACTTAATTTTAAAATTTGGTGCAATTTGGATGAAGATTATAAAAAGGTCCTTAAGGATAGTTAGTGAAAAAGTCACTTATTTGATTCAAAAAATTATGAGAAACTTAATTTTAAAATTTGGTGCAATTTGGATGAGATTATAAGGAACAACTTGGACGGGGTTCAACAAAGTAAAAATAAGTGGAAGTAAAAAATAAAACATACAAATAAACACGTTATTTTCATAATTAAAATCATGTATTTTATTAAGAATTAGTGTAAAGAATTGCACTGTAGGGAAATGATACGTTTCTTTTAGGTCAATTAATACTCGTATCTTTTCATGGAATTTATCGCACCATATGGTGCAAATAAACTTGCCTCCAATTACAAATAAGCTGACGTGTTCTGATGTGGCCATCCACTTGACTTTACCATACAACCTTGCCCCTCACTTATATTTAATATTTAATAAAATTATTTATAATCATGTAGGGAAGGGGGGGGGAGTTGAATTTTGCTTTTTAGACTTCTGGGATCCCACTGATTATGTATACAAAATTTGGTTGAGTTTGCTCAAATGGCCTAGATTTTTTAATTTTTAACCCCCCCCATTTTGGGCAGTTAGTTTTTTTGCATTTTTTAGACTTCTGGGGACCCACTGATTATGTATACAAATTAGGTTGAGTTTGCTCAAATGGCCTAGATTTTTAATTTTTAACCCCCTCCATCTCCCTTAATTTTGGGTCGATATGCACCAAAATCTAATCAGCTCTTAATCTCAATGGACCAAAAGTATGTGTTAAATTTGGTTTCGATATTCACACTAATTTTTGAGTTAGCTCGTCCACAAAATTTGGTAACCCACAGACTAACTAACAGACCAACAGACATTTTGACTAAAAAATTATTATCTCGAAAAATATAATTTTTTCGATGTTCACTTATTAGGGCTTTTTTGTAGAGCGAAATGCCATGGTTTCGCTCAATTTTTTTAATAGAAATAGTTTCAGACGTTTTTGAGATATTTTGAAACCCTGTATGGTAAAGTATGAAGAAACTTAATTTTAAAATTTGGTGCAATTTGAATGAAGATTATAAAAATGTCCTTAGCGATAATTAGTGAAAATGTCACTTAATTTGATTCAAAACGTTATGAAAAACTTTGAATTGCAAGTAAACTTGGCCCCAATTACAAAAACTAGGTCCGTTTTATATTATCATTCATCATGCAAGTATTATTGCACATTTTGAAATCTAGTCAAATTTTCTATTATTTTTCATTAACAAATAAAATATGTACCCACAAAGATGTGTGTCTTTTTTCAGAAAAATAAGTGGAATTTTTTCAAAAAATCAACTCACTGGCGGAACCATAGATATTAAAAAAAACACACAATCCTATGGTCACAAAATCTAAGATTTTAGTAGAAAATATGTTTATATTGTGTCAGAGGGCTTCATCACTCCGGGAGTTGAACCCGAGCATTAACGACTAACCTGCTTGCCGGGCAGTTAGTCTAACCCTCGAGAATTTTTTTTTAGCTTTACTTATATTTTGCATGTTGAAGAGAGTTTTGTCTCGAAAGTTAGACTGACTGCCCGGCAAGCCGGTTAGTGCTCGGGTTCAACTCCCGGGGGGCGCCCTCTGACATGCAATATAAACATATTTTCTACTAAAATCTTAGATATTGTGACCATAGAATTGTGTTTTTTTTTTTAATATTATTTTTAGTTGATCCGTAAAATATTATAAATTTTTTGCTTGATGACTAAAAAGGTTATTAGACAGGGGTTGACAATCATTTTATTACTTATTTTATTTAAAACAAGGCCCAACAGTGTCAGCTAAATGCATTTAGCGAGAGAAAAATAGCGCAGAAATCTGAATATTAAAATGCTATTTGCATTATCAAGCTGGTTAAGGCTTTATCAAACATCTAATTTTCATTTAAATCAATTATAGGTCTTTCTCAAAACTATATTTCAAGCATGCATGAATCCAAAGGGGCTCTCGATCCTCCAGCCGAAATAATTTAATTGACACTTTTATGTAAATATAAATTCACGAAAATCTAATAGGTATGGTGCTAATTACCTTAGCAGTCGATGCGCCTTTATACCCCCCAATAATAATAATAATCAAATAGAAAATATATTTTAAAATTTAATTTATACTTTTCCTAGAAATAATCAAGTTCAATGTTTAACTTTTTGCCCCCGAAGCATTGACATGTAAATGGATCTTTTAAAATTTTATTTAACATAATTTTTAAAACAAAATTTTTATATTAACAAATACATTCACTACTTTTAAAAAATTTTAGATTCCTTCTGAAAAAAATTTGTTGATACGTGTGATTATTTCACAGCTGTTTAAAAAATTCTGGTTAATTAAATATATTCGAAAAAATACTTCCATTGCCCTAGTGTTTTAAAATACTTTATTTTCTATTTTTACAAAAAATTTAAATAGGTATAAATAATGCACTTACTTCGATATCGGTCTCACTAGTGGCCAGATCGCTGGGCACTGCTTCAAGAACTGCACTTCGGATGAAGACGTCCATCTCGAAAAGTTGCATCCGTGAAATGACCGTGCTAGTACTCAGGTTGGCGGATACTAATATCTCCTGGAGCCACCATTTCTCCTTTATTACCTTCTTCCCCTACTTCCAACCCAACTTCCAGCAAGTCTCGTGTCCCCCCAACTTTATGTCTGATGTCAGACAATCTCTCACGCTGACGAGCCTCTCAATTGATTTAATTGATGGGAAATGAAAACGACTCCACTATTGTGTAATCAATGAAAAAACCAAACATTTATGTTTGTTTTTTCGATTTCTTTCTGAACATAAGTAACTGTTTTTGAATAGTAACAATTAAATCACTGATGATGATCCGTTTACCTTGCAACAATAAGGGCAGTGCAAGGCTATTTTCATATTAAGTTTTAAATAAATAGTTTTATTATTAAATAATTAAAAGCCCTAAGACATATTATTTAAAAAAGACATAAAAGCGTTAATTAATATATTTTTAGTAACCATTTTGGATGTTTTATTTGTAATTCTTCAGAGAACAATTTTCAAGGCAGCCGAAATCCAATCTTACTCAGACCTCCAAAGATCTGAGCTACAACAAAAGTCTACAAAAGCTCATTTAAACTCTATTTTTTCAAAAAAGGAATTTTGGATTAATAGGTAGAGCCACTAAATAAATACCTTATGATAATGAAAGTTCTATTAAAAGATTTAATTCAATTTTAAAAGTATTGCTTATTATTTTACATCGGATCACAAGATGAAAAAGACAATAAATATACCAAGTCTCCAAGATATTTAAATCCTGTCTAGCTACTTAAGTAGTCATCGGAGCTAATTATAGATAATGAACTTCGGTTTAGGAAATTAAAATATATATTTTTTTTAATATTTAGAATATCTAGGGCTCTAGAGCAGTATTAATCCAACTTTCCACATAAATTTCACCATTTACTGCCTAACCCATTGAGGTACACAAATTTATATAATGAAGAATTAATTTCTAACAGAAGAGTAAATATAAGTGAAATGTCTAAAATCAATAATTTACGAGTTAAAAGATATTCCAATATTGTAGAGTGAATGAACGTGAATCAATAACAAATGTGTCTCTGATGGGGACACCACCTCTCGATAATTACCAAAAGATTTATAAATTAGAAAGAAATCGATCTTATCTTATCGATTTCATCTATCTGGAGGTTCAGAGTACCATTTTAATATATGAAAATACCATTTTGATTAAGAATTTTGTAGTTTAAAAGAAATTGTATGAAAAGATTCAATTTCTTCTCTCTGGAAGCGAATCAACTAGAAATATAAAAGAGTTTTATTTTTTTCTCATTAGATATTTATTCAAATCTATTCAAATTTCATATCTGTGTATTATTTTCATTTATCTTTTATATCAAATCATTTTAATCAGAATATTTGCATTTTTAAGGGTAGTTTATTTGAAGTCCAATTTAAAAAAACGCTAATAACTCCATTGAAATATTTTTTTTTTTAAATATGAAATTAATAGATATTATAAAATAATTAATTATTAATAATTTAATTCAATTTTGAACGAAATCGATTTAGTACTTTTTGAGAAAATCGTCAAAAACCCTGAAAACAGTCTATGAAAGGCTGTTTTAGAAACATTTTAAAATTCATCACCATGTCATAAGTCAATATTTCGTTTCATATGACTTTTTTAACTTTTTTTATCTTTTTTGACGGCTCAGATGGTTTTTGACCATTTTCTCAAAAAGATCATAATCAATTTCGTTCAAAATTGAAGCTAATTATTAATAATTAATTGTTTAAATATATTAAATTCATATTTAAAAAAACAAATTTAACGGAGTTATTATTGTTTTTTCAAATTAGACTTCAAATAAACTACCCTTAAAAATTCAAGTATTCTGATTAGAATGATTTGATATAAAAGATAAATGAAAATAATACACAGATATGAAATTTCAATAGATTTGAATAAATATCTAATGAGAAAAAAAATAAAACTATTTTCAATTTCTAGTTGATTCGCTTCCGGAGAGAAGAAATTGAATCTTTTCATACAATTTCTTTTAAACTACAAATTTATTAATCAAAATGCTATTTTCTTATATAATAGACATTCTGTGAACCTTCAGATAGATGAAATTGATAAAATAAGATCTTTCTTTTTCATTTATAATTCATTTGGTCTGGTCAATCAAGATGGTGAGTCGCAAGCCAGCCGGCATCAGCGAGTCATTTGTTACTGCTTCTAGCTTTTTACCATTTTCGTAAAAACTAATCAATCAATTTCATTCAACATTGAATCTAATTATTAATAATTAATTGTTTTATAATATTTATTAATTTCATATTTTTAAAAAGGATTTCAAAGGAATTATTATCGTTTTTTCAAATTAGCCTTCTAATAAACTACCCTTTAAAATGCAAATATTCTAATAAAAATTATTTGATATAAAGGATAAAAGAAAATAACACAGAGGTATGAAATTCCAATAAATTTAATTGAACATATATTGAGAAGAAAAAAAAATAAAACTTTTTTGTATTTCTAGCCAACTTGCGGCTGAAGAGAGAAAACTAGATATTTTCATTAAATTTCAATCAAACTACAAAATTCTTAATTAAAATGCTATGTTATTATATTGAAAGAATACTGTGACTTCCAGATAGAGGAAATTGATAAAACAAGACAGCTTTCTTTCTTATTTATAATTCTTATTTATAATTCTTTGGTCTGTTTTATCAAGAGGCTGGGTTGCAAGCCTCCCGCTATGAGCTACGTATTTGTAATAAATTCAACAAGTACATTCAGACGACAGTATTGGAATATCTTTTAACATATTAAAATCTAATAAATTTAAATATACGATAATGTGATTAATAAAATAATTAATAATACAATATTAGATAAATTCAAACAGTACTGGGTCTAGCAACTTTGTGAGTCCTCGAGTGCAGAGCAAAGCTATTTTCATATTGAATTTAAAATTATTTAAAAACGTTACAAAAGCGTTAATTAATATGTTATTAATAACCAATTTGAATGTTTTATTTGAAATTCTTCAGAGAAAAATTTTCAAGGCACGTGAAATCCAATCTTACTCAGGCCGCCAAAGATCTGAGCTACAACAACTCTCTACAAAAACTCATTTAAAACTATATTTTTTCAAAAAAGGAAATTTGGATTAATAATAAGATCCACTAAATAAATAACTTGTGAGATAATGAAAGTTTTATCAAAAGATTTAATTCAATTTTAAAACTATTTCTTTCTCGTTCCGTACTGCTGCTCTCTCTTGTGAGTTTAAACTACAGCGAAACCCCTCAAATCCGAACTTATTGGGCTGTAAAGTGATTAACCTGTTGTTAGGTATGCTAACTGTACTTATTTGTTAATTTTTCAACTCATTATGTAAAATAAGGTTATAATGAAGAGTATATACATAATTGTTTTATGACTAAATAGATAAGTTTCTCTTTTTTGCGTTCGGATTTGAGGGGTTTCACTGTATTGGCCATCATGTTCTTCTTCATGCAGATCTTTTGCTTGTTATTTTACCTGGGATCACAAGTTGAAAAAGACAATAAATATAGTCTATCAAGTCTCCAAGATATATTTTTTTTAATTTATCTGATGGATCTTCTCATGTTGTGTGTCCATTCGCCTCAGTTCAATCCAAGATATTTGTAAGCAAAGAAACGCCAAATTTTTTAAAATAAAAATAAATATTATTTATGATGTTCAAAAAAAAGAAACAAAAATAATATCGAAATCATTTTTTGAAAATAAATACCTGTTAAAAAATCTATAAGCAAGTGATTAAGATGTAGGAGAGGAAATATAGATTCTTGGGCGAAATTAAAAATAAACAAATATCGTTTAAATTAGGTAAATTTATTTTCTTCTTAAAATTATTTCAAGGCATATTCGACTTACGGCATTAGGAGAAAATAGAGTGTATACTTTTCAAATAGTGAAGACTTTTTTAAGACTCTTTTTCTTCTTTTGGCAATTTTTTGTCTATTTTGTAACTTAATAAGTTAGAGAGCTGAAACGTGGCATATTGCTCGTAATTTAGACTGATATATCAAATTTCACTTCATTAGCTAAAATCGTTAACGCCTTCCATATAAAAATTTAATTTTTTTTTTCATTTTTTTGAATTTCTCAATCACAAATTTTAAAGCTAGATCGCCTAAATTATTTCTTCTTTTTGGAAATACAAAAATAGTGACACAAAAACGAGCTGTTATCATGAGTATCAAAATCTTTGATAATAAAATATGTTTGAAAATTAATTTTCTTCACATTTCAGACATTTCTAAGCAAGAAAAGGTAAAAGGAAGTTTGAAAACTATTGATGGAATTTTATATTCCAGAAATGTTAAAATATGCACGCTCAGTTCGTCCAAGTCAGCAGTGCCGTAGGTCGAATACGTTATTACATATCTAATAATACAATTATAATCATACATTTTAGTATTATAAGTTATAACTAGAGACTAGATTCCTATGCAATTATCTATCCGAATCATACATCTAGGATACTGTGGGTTAAATTTTATACTGCATATTTTTGCATATTTGAGTAATATTGCGTAAAATTGCATATGTGAAGAATATTGAATAAAATTGCATATTTGAAGGATTTTTTGGGCAAAATACAGATTTTTTAAAAGTAAATTTTGGGAGAAAGAATGAAAAAAATGAAGAAATAAAACATTTTTTTTAAAGGCCTTCGGTAACTATAGGAAATTTTGGCCAGTGAGTATTCATGTGTTTGTGCGGAAGTGTGTGTAAATTAGTGTAGGGATCAGAGCCGGTCAAATATTTGCATTATTTTATTAGTTTATTATTTGTAGGTACCTCAATATGAAAATGTTCTTAATATAAAATAAATAAATAAAAGGAGTATAATACAATCGTGTCTGTTAAATAAAACTACCCCCCCCCCGTATTTTTTCGTTCACATTTTTTGAAACATTATTATATTTATTATGTTGATTTATGACGGGAGGCCCGGGTTCTAGCCTTACTAGCATATAAAATTTCTACCGGATAAATCTCGGTTCCCTCACTAACCCTACTAACACTCTACTGATGTGATGTCTAAATGGGCTGTGTTCCCGGTGACAATAAATAATAAAATATATATAATATATACCTAATGAGAATTTTGTGCAATTTTTTACGCAATAAAAGTACATATTTGACACATGGTTTTATTTCTTTCATAGCACTCCTTCAATTATATAGTATTTATGTCTTCAATTTTAATTTTTTAGTGCATAAAAACATTTATTTTGCTATCTTTTACTGAATATATTTGCATATTTCAACCTATTCTGCATATTAGTTGCATATTTCAGCAATTTTAACTGAATATTTTATGGCATATTTTGGCAGTTTTTGCTGCATAAAGATCCGGTCTCTAGTTATAACTAATTCTTTGAAAAAATTTCATTTTTCGCTAATATTAATCTCTAAGTAGCCCAATTGATTAAGTTCTGTTATTATATCGGAGATGGACTCGATAGCGGTGTCACTCAACTGCCAGATCCGACCTGACTTCTCCATCTCTTCTAAATCCTTCGGTGGAGGAGTATGCAAGAAAATCGGAACCATTACTATCACCACAAGTATAGCAAAGATGGAGAAACGTTTCAGATGATCCTAAACAAAATTAAACCACGTTTATTAAAATAGAAATAAATAAATTATATTATATGATTTACACCAATTCACACTGCACACACAGACATACACATAGATTCATATATTAAAATAAAAAAAAAATCACTTCTGCACTGCCTAAATAAGCATTATTCTTGATAACAAAAAATGTTGATCAAAATACTAACATTATAATCACGAACAATAAACATATGAAAACTTCTCAGTGAATTTAAATCTTCTGCCCAGAATCTCAATTTATAGTAATTACAGGGTTTATTTATTTATTATTTGATATTTCAATTATATACTTTTTGTGTTAATTAGCTTAATCTTGTCAAATACATATATATAGATACTATATTATTATATATATTAGGGTATCTTTGTAAATATTAAAAAGGTTAATAAGATACTAAAATATGTCTGAATTTTGGCTTGTCGAAATTTTGGCTGTCGGGATTTTGGCTTGTCGAGATTTTGGCTGTCGGGATTTTGGGCTGTCGGGATTTTGTGCTCTAGGGATTTTAGGGTGTCGGGATTTTGAAATTCGGGACCTTGTCAAAATCTCGACAAGCCAAAATTCCGACATATTTTAGTATTTTATTAACCCTTTTAATATTTACAAAGATACCATAATATATATAATAATATAGTATCTATATATATTTGACAAGATTAAGCTAATTATCACAAAAAGTATATAATTGAAATATCAAATAATAAATAAATAAATCATTTACCTGAAAAACAGTTTTTGGAAACACTTCATCAATTTCTAATCCAAGCGCTTGCACTTGATCCGAAAATCCAGCATAGTATTCATCTAGCAAATCATTATAATGCACTTTACGTAGTGCACTATTTGTGCATATGTAGAGAAAATATACTAAATCTGTAATAGGCGAAGCCACACGACAAGTTTGAAAGTCGAGGAAAACTATTGACTCTGGAGTTTGATCACCTTCCTGTAATAAAAATAAAATAATTAATCATACATATTACTTTAATAATGATAATATTACTATTAAACAATTTAATTGATAATATTTTCAAGAATATTTAAATAAAACCAAAATAAACTTCATTTCCAAGTTCACAGTTGATCCATTAGAATCTTTATTATTATTTCGGGGGCTTAATCAGATTCATATTCTCATTAGGTTATTAGCTTAGAATTTCTCAGGGCAGGTAGTTTTTTTATATTGATGTTGATCATTCGACTTCAAATATTATTTTATTGAAACCACTGGAGTAATAAATTAAGTTAATATTTCACATAAAATCGATT
Organism: Forficula auricularia; assembly: GCA_024734495.1. Classification (NCBI taxonomy): domain Eukaryota; kingdom Metazoa; phylum Arthropoda; class Insecta; order Dermaptera; family Forficulidae; genus Forficula; species Forficula auricularia. The sequence goes on along the minus strand of JALMQS010000101.1, from coordinate 6,063,037 downwards.
ATACTTTGGGTATTTGTATATTTATCATTTAAAAAAAATTAACACAAAAACTACATATTTTTTCAATTTTTTTTCTTTCTAGTGAAAATTCATACCATCCTGGCTTTTGAAAATAATTTCAAAAGCAACAAAAAGTGGAATTTAAATATGATGTCTCATTCATACAATTTCTGCCAATATCCTTCTATCTGAACATTTTTTAAACCAGTGGTTCACAAACTTTTTGAAGTCGTGGCAGAAAAAATACTAGCGCATTATATACAAAATGCTAATATATTACTAAAAAAATCATTTTAATAATAAACTCATACATATTATCTCTCTGGGATTTCCTATGAACAGCCACCAGCCACACCCTTTGAGAACCACTGAATTAAACAGTCCATAAAATATGCTTACTTTTCTGTTAAACCTTGTAAATCTGTTCGAACAATGTATTCGTTCATCTAAAATCTAAAGAAATCAAATGAGATTGTCAGCTAGTGAATCTGAAGTGTTTGATTTTTATTATAAGTCAGAAGGGTTAATTCACCCCTTCGGGAATTAAACCAAAATGCCAGATTTTCAAAATGTTAATTTACAAAAAATCACCCCAAAGCCTTAGATTTACTATTTAACTATCTCATGTGTTTTCTTTAGAAATCTCAACTCTGCTATTATACTATACTATCTATTCAATAAGCAATACCATCGTTTATATTCACTAATCATGTATGAGTCCTCTGATTTTATTTATATTTAATTAATCATTATTGAGTATACTGTACTAAGACTAGTTTGAAGAATTTATCTAATTACAACATTCAAATCTAATAGCTCATATAACGGTAAGTCGTAAAGAGTTTTTTCTAGGGCTAAAAAAATTGTATTTTCAAAAAGAAAAAAATTATTAGATTTCAGGCTTTTTAGATTTTAAATGTCCAGGTTCAAAGATGCAGAAAATAGGAAAAATATTAAATTCTTAAATAGGGTACGGGCAAATGGTTGCAACTAATGGATTGAAAATGCACAAAGGAAGAAATGGATTTCATTTAATGTATTAAAATAATTAAAAGAAATCAAAAGTTGGTGTCATCTATTAAATTCGATGGAATGGAATATTTTTTATTATATGTCAGAGGGGTTGTTTTTCACCCACTCGGGAATCGAACCCGAGTGCCAGTAACAGCAATCCGGGCCACCTGGCTCACCTGCAGGATGCGAACCTCTCTGACATATATACACGCGTAAAATATTTTACTCAAAGATTGTTATCTTAATTTGTAAAATTTCGCGATATAGTGATTCTAAATTTAAACATATAGCCATGCCATATAATTTAAATAAAGGTCGTTGAGTGTTTCGAATTTTGAAGAGATTCAAAATTCGAATGGCAATGGAATGACTTTTCCTAATTTAATATGAAAGATATTAATTTGCAGATGGTAATAGATTCAAATTTATAAGAAATCAAAAGTTGGTGTCATCTATTAAATTCGATGGAATGGAATATTTTTAATTATATGTCAGAGGGGTTGTTTTTCACCCCCTCGGGAATCGAACCCGAGTGCCAGTAACAGCAATCCGGGCCACCTGGCACCAAGAGATTTCACCAACTTTTGATTTCTTGTAAATTTGAATCTATTACCGTCGGCAAATTAATATCTTTCATATAAAATATTTAATTTAACGTCTACATGTTATGTCTGATGGTTGCGAAAATTATGAAATGATTATTCCATAATTAATGCTAGATTCATCTTTTACTTGTCTCTAATGAACATTGAACTTGAAATGTTTTCCTCAAAGACTAGAATTATATAATAAAAGCAAAGAAGAGACGAAACCTTAATCAATTTAACCTTGACATTAGATATTTTCAGGGGGCTCGTTTACCGGAAATTTCATTATTTTTTTATTATTCTAATCTCATAGTAAAACCAAATAATATCTACAATTTGGCGCTTCGTTGAAAGGGAAATAAATGATCATGATTACGTATTGTCTTTACTTATAATAAGTTAATTTTAAAAATGTCTCATAGTTTTAAATCTGATTTTATTTTTTAAATGAATTAAGTATTAATTAAGTATTTCAAATCAGGCAGTGGGGCATGAAGGTCTTGAAATAGAAGGTCAGTATTCTTTCCTAAGGCTAAAACTTAAAACTGCTCTTAAATAATTAAATTAACACATAAAAAATAATGTATTTATTTAAGCTATGTGTCTTCTTTGAGCATGTCAGATGGGTTCGTCTCAGGAAATTACCAATGCCCGATAACTTTTTTAGCACTTGGGTTCGATTTCCAAGAGAACGACGGCTTAAGTATAATTCATCGATTTTTTTTTCATGGTGACTTAGATATATTTTTCTCAAAACGCTACCGTATATTTTACAACATATTTAAATTATATAATTATATAAAATTGACATTTTAAATCGGACAAAAGGAATAAAATTTAATTTAAATATTTTGTCCTTATTCCGATAGTTGATTTTTTGCTGGATAGTTCAACTGACTCTTAAAGAGTGATTGTAGAAAACTTTATTCAGTTCGGACAAGAGAGATAAAATTTAAATTTTTGCCCCTCACCCCTAAATCATATATTTTACTTTTTAATAAAATAAAAAATATTTTTTATTTTTTCCATTAAGCACCCCTCCATTTTTGGCTTGATTTTTATCTATTAAATATCATAATATATTGTTAAATGTACATTATCATTTTGAGAAATATATTTCAAAATCCGTATGAAAAAAAAATAAGATTAATCTTCTCGCCATTAATTTTCCTTGCGATGAAATTTTCCATGCTATAAATTTTCACGTGATGAATTTATCCTACCCGAATAACTACAGGTAGGCTTGCCACCAGTCCCGCATTTACTTAGACGTCCAGTTTCCAGAGATATTTTTCAGTTTCTCAATTTGATTTAAGAAATTATTTCAGTCATTTAGAAATTATTTAACAGAATGTAACTATACAAGTGTATTTCTTTTTAATTTAATATGATATTCTTGTAAATAATCTACAAAGCAAATATCTAATATATATGATATGTGCTTAAATAAATATATTTACATATACATCCAGCCAACAAACAATGAAGTATAGGAAATTTTGAAAAATTTAAGAAACTTTTTACAATTTAAAGTATAAAATACTTATTAGGTTTCACAAAAATAAAAGATAAGATACTTATATAGCACGAATCTTTTATTTTTGTGAAACCTACCTAGTATTTTATATTTTAAATTTTAGAAAGTTTCTTAAATTTTTCAAAATTTTCTTTACTTTATTTAAAATGTTTCACCAAGATCCCACACCATTCTCCCTAAACAAACAATGAAATCCTCGTTTTCATCCAAGAATATCAGGAAACAGATTCTTTTAATTGGTTTCTCTAACCTTTCTGATATGTAATCATTATTATTTATTTTTTTTGTTTTTATTTAATTTCTTTATTAATATAATTATGTAAGAAAATGGTGCAACTATCTAGTCCGGAATAGGTCTTTGCATCGTAAAAAGAAGAAGAAGACATTTCAGGGATTTAGTTCGAGTTTAAAGACGAAGGTTATATGTCGTCGGAAAGACGGATGCGGAAAAAGAGTTAGAAGTATAGTTAAGGATGAACGGGTACATTAATTTATTCATAACATCTTACCAAAAGCAGAGCACACTGTCATTGAATTTTTTTTACAATAATTATAAAACCTTTTATAACATTTCATAATAACTTTAGTCTTCGGACACTAATGGAATTTTTATTTTATCATTTATTTAATCCAAGGACTTGACCGGACATTTCATGTCTATATATTAATGCTCACATCTTTAAAATAATTGAATTCAATCATTCATATAATAATTATAAGTAATCATAGCTTTTTTCTATAAACTGGAAACAGAATAAATTACTGCCACGCGCAGTTTTTTCTGTTCATTGAAATCTTCACTAATTAGGCTGGGCAAGAATAGAATGCTAGAATCTTTCAATAAAATTTAATATAAATGTTTTTTTAGACAAATTGATTTTTAAACTGAAAGTTTTAATTATTTTATTAAAGCAATTTGAACCGCGAAAGTTAAATAATATGATAAATAATTTCTTATGTTAATTCTACATTAAGTAAATTATTTTATTATTTTTATATTTTATTTGAAAAGGAAAAATAAATAGAGCATCCGACGGGTTTCGAACCCGTGTCTCTCTCTCCTTTGCGCGAAGAGCGGCTTATCCAACTAGCCCACGGACCCTCCCGCCGAATAAGCTCTTAAGATGGAATGTCATTTTTCCTTTTCGCGGTTTTTTCTATTTATAGTATAGTTACTTAATTTTTAGACAAATTGATTTTTAAACTGAAAGTTTTAATTATTTTATTAAAAATTAATTAAAAATTTGAACCAAAATCAAATTGCTTTAATAAATGTTTTTTGCTTATTCGTGCTTAGAAATGTCTAAAACCTGGAGCAAAATAATTTTTAGAACTATTTTCTTTTTAACCGACCTCAAAAAAGGAGGAGGTTCTCAATTCGACTGATTTTTTTATTTTTTTTATTTGTGTCTATGTTACCTCAAATATTCGCCAATTGTCAACCGATTTTGATGATTTTTTTTGCATTGGGTTCAGTCTAGTTTCCGATTGGTCCCGTTTTTTTTTATTGGTCTTGGACCTTTTTTGATATGTTTGTTCAGGCATAGCATCTTTGTTTATGATTCTTGTTTTATTGGAAAGAGGGTACCTTAGGGGTAGTACCTTATTAATTTGGTCAAGTTCTGAGATATAATCAATGACGAAATAACGCAAATCTCCAATTCTTATGACCAAATAATCGAAATTATAATACCTAAATAAAATCTTCAATAAAAAAAAATCTTAAAACATTCATTTAAAACCCGCAAACGTTTTGAGAGAATTTCTATATTTATGAATTGAATTTTATTATCATTTTCTGATTCATTCGCCCGACGCTTTCTCTTACGAGATGCATTCAAAGTATTATATTCAGTTACTATTAATAACATCACTAAAAAGAAAAATAATTTTTTAAAAAAAAATAAAACCGAGTTCAAAATAATTAAATGCAACAAATAAAATAATAATAACTTAAAAATAAAATAAAATCCACTAAAAAGTATAAAATAATTATCTTATTTAGTTACAACTAAACGACGAAATATTAACATAAAATCACTTTTTGAAGTCGCAGTCGGTGCCAAAAATATACATTTTATGAATCGTACTCGACGGATCTTACTTAGTATGTTTTGCGGGTACGGTAGCTTATTTAGTTTGTTTAGCACCGACTTCAAAAAGTGATTTCATGTTAATATTTCGTCGTTTAGTTATATAATAAGATAATTATTTTATACCTTTAGTGTGTTTTTATTTGATTTTAAGTTATTATTATTTTATTTGTTGCATTTAATTTTTTTGAAGTCGGTGTTTTTTTTTTTTTTTTTTTTTGTTTTCATTTTCGCCATAAGCCTAATTTGATACTAGTTATTTTTAAAATTTGTCTCTACCCAGAAATTCAATTTTAACTGGATTTGCCTCGAGTCGGATTCAAGGCCAGGTTACACTTTAGTTTCGCTCTACTTTCTGCACACTAGCTATCATTTTATTTTTCAGTGATTTATTCTTTGTTTTCTGCAAAAATGGCACTGTCGGTTCTCATTATCTGGATACCCATTTTTCAACAACAATTAAAGCTTGGAAAAAATTCATTTACTGCAAAAATGTTATATTGATTAAATTTTCCTTTCTAGCTCTAGAACTTCTAGTTGAAAAAATGCAAAGAATCCGAATAAATTGAATCTATCAGCTCTTGCACTGTGTAATTAATTCGATTATTAACCTGCTGTCGCAGTTCAAGCGCCTATTTCAATCCGCGCTCCTCCCAAGAAATTGACGGATTACCAAATTTAAGAGTTCATACAATTCTTTGAAATTTTTTTTTTTACTTTTTTCCCCAATTTTAATATTCATTCATAATTTACTTATTAATTTGATTAGTTATGTTCATCGATTAAATTATTAAAGTTGTTATCGGGAAATGATGATTATATTTTTTATGTAGATAATTTATATTTTATTGCCAACGTTTCATCAACTTTGTTGACTTCTTCAGGGCTCAAATGGTTATCTTCCCTGCATATTTGTCATTTTTATAATTATTCTTCTCAATAAACATAACAAGGCAAGTCATTAACATAACTACAAACTTAAAAAAAAAATTCAATCTGATTGATGTTAATGACTTGCCTTGTTATGTTTACTAAGATAGAATAATTATAAAAATCACAAATATGCAGGGAAGATAACCATTCCTGAAGCCCTGATGAAGTCAACAAAGTTGATGAAACGTTGGCAAAAAATATAAATTATCTACATAAAAAATAAAGTTCTTATTTCCCGATAACAACTTTAATAAAGATAAGAGTAAATAAATATTTTATTTAATATGGATTTACTCTTAAATTTACTTATTACTTATGATAATTAAAGACCTAGTAAAGGACCTATTTTTTAATAATTAAGGGAACGTCAATTGATTTTGTGAAGCGTTTAGGGGGGGGGGGGATCTCGGCAAATATCTCGTATTTTTTACTTTACCATACAGGGTATGATCAAGTATTGTAATCGTGCATGAAAAAAGTGGTTTTTTTCCTACTTTTTTTCGAAATATCTCAAAAACGGCTGAAACTATTTTGATTAAAAAAATTGAACAAAACCATGGCATTTCGCTCTATAAAAAAGCATTAATAAGTGAACATCGAAAAAATTATATTTTTCGAGATAATAATTGTTTTGTCAAAATGTCTGTTAGTTAGTTTGTTATTCTGTTAGGCTGTGGGTTACCAAATTTTTGTTGTGAATATCGAAACCAAATTTCTCACGTAGTTTTGATCCATTGAGATTGAGATGATTAGATTTTGGTGTATATCGACCCAAAATTAAGGGGGGTGGAGAGGTGGTTAAAAATTAAAAATCTAGGCCGTTTGAGCAAACTCAACCAAATTTTGTATACATAATCAGTGGGACCCCAGAAGTCTAAAAATGCAAAAACTAACCACCAAAAATGGGGGGGGGGATCAAAAAATGAAAATATAGGTTCTTGTACGAAACTTAACCAAATTTTCTAAACATAATCATTGGGACTTCAGGTTCTATGGTAAAGTCAAGTGGATGGCCACATCAGAACACGTCAGCTTATTTTCCTTAAGAAACAGTATAAAATTGCGAGCAAACTGGTTAAATTAAGTAAAACATGTTTATCCACTAAAATATGGCTAAATCCTACACAAAAATATTTATCGCGGTTACGCGTTACACAAAGTTCCTATTTAAGTATTTTATTGTTCAATTTTCTCAATTTGATTCGAGACTACGTTCTTAGTAGTATTAAATAAAAATAATTAAACAAATTTTTTTAAATAAATCCAACGCAATCAAGCACAGATTAACGTATTTTCACCAAAAATACGCATTTTGAAAAATCTCACGTGAGATTAGAGGGGAGGGGGTCGAAAAATTGCCAAAATCGACTCAGGTAATTAATGAACGCCCCCTAATCATAATCTAAAATAATCAAATTCACCCATTCTTCACAATCAAATGTAAGTAAAGCCCTCTCTTAGAAGAGTAAGTAAATAATTTTTTAATTAAGGAAAAAAAACTATAAATCATCTCAATAAATTATTTATTCAAAAAATCACGTGATTTCTTTTAGTCATGATTTTCTAGAATAATATTATTTTTTTACAAGATTCCAAATGAGATGTTATATAATAATATAATTATTAAAAAAATGTAAAGCTACCTAGACATATTTTTAGTCCGGTCACAGACGACAGTCACGAGTACACTATACATATACACAGACATTATAATTACACAGAATATTATGGTGAGTTTTTAATTGAAAAAATTACAGACTTCATTTTTATAAGCCATTTAAAATAATAAAATCATATAAAAGTTATATTTGCCGAGAGAAGTAGATGCGAATATCTTGGAAAAAAAATTCAATCGAATAGAGAACCTCCTCCTTTTTTGAAGTCGGTTAAAAATCATAAGATTATCTTTCACCTAATCCGAGAAAATATGGAGAATTTTTACTTAACCATACAGGGTATGGTCAAGTAATGTAATCGTGCATGGAAAAACTTTTTTTTTGTTTTTTGTTTTTTTTTTGCTTCGTTTTTTCGAAATATCTCAAAACGGCTGAAATTATTTTGATTAAAAAAATTGGCCAAAACCATGGTATTTCGATCTACAAAAAAGCCCTAATAAGTGAACATCGAAAAAATTATATTTTTCGATATAATAACTGTTTTGTCAAAATGTCTGTTAGTCTGTACGTACTTTACCAAATTTTTGTGAATGCACTAGTTCAAAAACTAGTGTGAATATTAAAACGAAATTTCACATGTAGTTTAGGTGCATTGAGATTAAGAGCTGATTAAATTTTGGTTGAAATCGAACCCGGGGGGATTTAAAAATTAAAATGATAAGATTTTCAAACTAAAAAAAAGAAAAATGAAATATACTATAAAATAAACTTATAATGACGAAAATATTTTTATTTTTTTCTAGTCCCAAAGTTGGGGGGGGGGGGGGGTGAAAAAATGAAAATCCAGGCCCTTGTATCAAACTTAACCAAATTTTGTATACATACTCCGTGGGCTCTCAGAAGACTAACAATGCACAAAAACTAACTTCCCCGTAGAATGTATACAAAATTTGGTTCAATTTGGTCCAAGTGCCTAGATTTTCATTTTTTGACCATCTCTCCCTAAATGATTATAAATTATTTAATTAAATATTAAATATAAGAAAGGGGCCAGGCGTAAGGTAAAGTCATGCGGATGGCCACATCAGCTTATTTTTACATGGAAGTAGAGCTGATTTTAGTCCCTTAGGGTTTGATTACTAAGGGAGTGATTACAACCTTTCTAGCTCGTGCAAAAAATCATCCTTAACAGGTCAGATTTAGTTGAAGATATTTTTTTTTTCTAATAAGATCATGATCGATCATGATCAACATAATGAACTTGAGTTATTTTGGATATCCATAGACATATACCGATAGAAAAATAAGCTGACGTGTTCTGATGTGCCCATCCACTTGACTTTACCATACAACCTGGCCCCTCACTTATATTTAATATTTAATGAAATTATTTATATTCATGTAGGGGGTTAGTTTTTGCATTTTTAGACTCCTGGGGGCCCACTGATTATGTATACAAAATTTGGTTGAGTTTGGTACAAGAGTCTAGATTTTCATTTTTTGGCCATACACCCCCCCCCCCCATTTCGGGGGGTTAGTTTTTACATTTTTAGACTTCAGGGGGTCCACTGATTATGTATACAAAATTTGGTTGAGTTTGAGCAAATGGCCTAGATATTTATCATTTTTAATCCCCCCCTCCACCCCCCTTAATTTTGGGTCGATATGCACCAAAATCTAATCAACTTTTAATCTCAATGAACCAAAACTACGTGTGAAATTTGGTTTTGATATTCAAACTAGTTTTTGAGCTAGCTCGTCCACAAAAATTTGGTAACGCACAGACTAACGGACACCCAATCAGACAGACAAACTAAAAAGCATATCGTCAAAACAATTATTATCTCGAAAAATATAATTTTTTCGATGTTCATTTATTAGAGCTTTTTTGTAGAGCGAAATGCCAGGGTTTCGCTCAATTTTTTTAATCAAAATAATTTCAGTCGTTTTTGAGATATTTCGAAAAAGAGAAGGAAAAAAACCACTTTTTTCATGCACGATTACAATACTTAACTATACCCTGTATGGTAAAGTAATAATTCCTAAAATGATTTGTCTCCCCATTTCACCCCTTTTATGCCCGTTGTCAAGAGTTTATAGTAAAAGCTTGAAGACTTCAAAGTATACCCTCACATCGATATTATGACACCTCTTGAAGATGAAACTTCAATTCGGCCTCTCCCCTTGGAAAACCCAAATAAATGCTCACGATTATCAAGTAGGTAAGTATATAAATAATCTATCTATGATTAAAATTCTCTGAATTTTTCTTTCATTTAATGTTTTAAATGTCAAGATATTCCAGGTAAGATTTTCTTTGTACTACACAACTTCCTTATGCATATCCTATTTTGCTTTTTGTTTCTAATACATCAGATTGTCTAGATTAAAACTTCTCAAAGGTTTGTGGTTATTGCATCACTTAGGTAAGCCATTAAAAATTAATATATGATTCTGTACATAATTTTGTTATTTGAATTAAGGTGGTAAAACACAAATGTATCAAAATATGAAGGAAATTTCGCTATATAATATTACAAATTAAGATAACAATCTTTGAGTAAAATATTTTACGCGTTTACATATGTCAGAGAGGTTCGCATCCCGCAGGTGAGCCAGTTGGCTCGGATTGCTGTTAATGGCACTCGGGTTCGATTCCCGAGGGGGTGAAAAACAACCCCTCTGACATATAATTAAAAATATTCCATTCCATCGGATTTAATAGATGACACCATCTTATGATTTTCTAGTAAATTTGAATCTATTACCATCGGCAAATTAATATCTTAATTAATATCATTTGTTTATTTTCTTATTATTTTTTTTTTAATTTGCTAGATGTCCTTTGGTGAAAGAGAGATCTTTAAATAAGAAGATTGAGAGATTCATATTTACCTGGCTGAAGCGAAAGAGCATGTTGTTGAGCCACATGTCTCCATGACACGCTGCATAATAAGGTTCTGCTTCTTCTGGAGCCACCAATCTATTTATTTTCTCTATAGGAAGTTGCAAAATCAATCGGACTTTTTCCAAAATATCGGAGCGATTTGCGAATTTAGGTTCTATCTGTTGTAGCACCATTTTCGAGATGATCTGCAATTGAGCATGGTGTATAGCCCTCTCGGGGGTGTAAATCGTTTCTATGATACATTCTCTGAACATGGCATAATCATTAGGCTCCAGAATGCGAAGTGACATAGAGGAAGCATGGAATGCTCCTAAGGCACGCAGCACGAATTTTGCAATTTCAGGTTTGCAAAACCCTCGTTCGCACATTTTAAATCCCACCTCGCCTAAATCCTTCATTACCATTATTTCAGGATGTGCAAAAATTACTTCAGGAAAAACAAGAGGCACTACAGGGATCTTAGGTAGTCGAGGCAGCACTTGTTTGTAGAACATGACCTCATTTTTGTAAAGATTTTCGCAGTTAAATATTTTGCGAAAGTATTCATCTTTCATTTGGGTTTTGAAAAATAAACATTGGCCCGCAATTCGCATCTTAGTAACTGCTCCTAAAAAGCTTGTTCCGGGTGCAGGACCTTCTTCTTGCTGCGAATCGGTTTCATCAGGTTCTGTAGTGATGTGAAGAGCTTTGAGAATCGCACACTGAATTTCACAAGAAAGTTCAGAAAAACTCATCTGGAATTTTTAAAAAATAGTGGAAGGATAATAATTTTATTGATAATAAGCACTGTAATTCGATTATTAATTAGCTATGTATATTATTTTAAAAAATATTTGATTTTCATGTTTTATGAGATTTTCTATATATAGCATGTAAAAAGGAAATTTCAATTAACTTTTTAACCACGACGAAGAAGTATCTAGAGGTGATATCAAGGTGGCAACTGGGGGGATCCGGAAAATTTATCGCCGACATTCTATATTGTGGCTTGATTAAATTTTTTTTTTTACTTTACTATACAGGGTATGGTCAAGTATTGTAATCGTGCATGAAAAAAGTGGTTTTATTCCTTCTTTTTTTCAAAATATCTCAAAAACGGCTGATACTATTTTGATTAAAAAAATTGAGCGAAACCATGACATTTCGCTCTACAAAAAAGCCCTAATAAGTAAACATCGAAAAAATTATATTTTTCGAGATAATAATTGTTTTGTCAAAATGTCTGTTAGTTAGTCTGTCTGTCTGGTTGGGTGTCCGTTAGTCTGTGCGTTACCAAATTTTTGTGAACGAGCTAGCTCAAAAACTAGTGTGAATATCAAAACCAAATTTCACACGTAGTTTTGGTCCATTGAGATTAAGAGCTGATTAGATTTTGGAGCATATCGACTTAAGATTAAGGAGGGCGGAGGGGGGGGGGGGGGGGGTTAAAAATTAAAAACCTAGGCCATTTGAGCAAACTCAACCAAATTTTGTATATATAATCAGTGGGCCCACAGTAATCTAAAAATTCAAAAACTAACCCCCCTCCCCTACTTGATTATAAATAATTTTATTAAATATTAAATATAAGCGAGGGGCCAGATTGTATGGTAAAGTCAAATGGTCGGCAACATCAGAACACGTCAGCTTATTTAATAATAAAAATATTATTTATATTATTCTTATTGTTCTTTTATATAGAGTAGGCCATTTAACTTTTGGAATTTTAATCAGCTATAAAAAAAACTAATGAATATTTTTTCAAAATTATGAGTTTATTAGAAAGCATGAACATTTTCATTTAAGAATGAAACACAACAATTTCGTTTCCAAAAATTAAAGACTATGACATTTAGTTTCAACAGGACGGGCCACTTGGCACCCAGACAACTTAACCGTCGATCTTTTGCGCACTGTTTTTAAAAATAGAATAATGGTGTTGTGTTTCATTCTTAAATGAAAATGTCCAATCTTTCTAATAAATATATAATTTTAAAAAATATTCATTAGTTTTTTTTATAGCCGTTTGAAATTTCAAAAGTAAGATGGCCCACCCTATTATATACCTATAAGCTGAAATTAAGTTTATGAACCGTTTAAACCAGTTCCCCCCAACCGATTGAGTTGAAATTTTGCACACAGTTTTGGTACTGGTGACAATTGAATCTAGTATACTCAGTTAGGTATTTTTTTTTTTAATTTACATTTAATTTTGACAATATTACATTTCCCCCTAGTACTTATACAACCGTTTGTATTCTTAAGCACAGAAGAGGAATACCCTACAGGCGTTGAATGGCGGCCGTGTTGCTTATTTTTGTAGGCGTTAAATTTTCCTAGAGGTGTCAGTCAATTGGGGTTGGAGTACACCTGGAGAGATGGAAATGCAGGAAAGAAAAGAGAAGAATAAAAGAAAATTTGGTGGCGTAAATGACCCTTTCAGTTGACGGTTCTTAAATTCCATAATAAAATTCATACAAATAAGTCTTTTATAATCTTAATACGATTTTTGATCTCGGGTAAAATCATTATATACATCTAGACAAGTGACTCTTAACCACTGTGCCGCACCACTTTTGTGTGCTGCGAAATTTTAGAAAATCAAACAATAAAAATTATTTTGTATGTACTTCTATCTAATGAGTTATTATTTTTTCAGTTAAGCCATTCAGATCACATAATTTAATGTCAAACTAAATAAATAAGTTTAAAAATATATAGATTTATATACTACTTCAAAAATTTATAAATTTTATTAGATATTGATTGGGTTCGTAATCCATTTGTGATAACGGATACGTCTGTATATGAATTAACTTTGAATGAAGAGGAAGAATTAATTTCCCTTTTTAATAATCGAGATTTAATTTCAAAACATTCGGAAAAGTCAATTAATTCATTTTGGATTAACATTATATGCGATATCCCATAAGAGCCAAAAAAGCTTTAAAAATATTATTACAATTTTCAACATCTTATTTGTGGGAATTCGGAATTTCAGCATTAACCAATATAAAAACGAAAAAAAGACCGAGACTTTTAAATGTAGATGACGAAATGAGATTGGCATTATCATTTTTAGGACAAAATATAAACCAAATTATCAAAAATTAACAAGATATGGTACTATAATGTTTTAAAATTATAAATTGTGGTGTTTTTTTGAGGCTCTTGAGGTAAATAACAAATATGAAAAATTTTTATCTGATTTATTTAGGTTTATTAAAATTAATTACAATTTGTTATTTTTATTACAAGCTTTTTGATTAAAATGTTATTATTTGTAAAAAGAAAATGACATTCTACACAGACATATGTACTATATTATGAAAAGCTTGGGTGAGTTCTTTTCTTCTTTTATCTTGAGAATGACATGTAATTAGTAATTTACTGTAATTAAGATTATGTTTTCCTTGTAGACTGATGATGGTGTGAGAATATCCGCCGAAACGTCTCATAAGTTTTTCATGAAAATAAATTTAGAATATAAAGAAATTTTATTTCCTTTTTCCTAACGAAGACATTACATCTGTTTTCAAGGTTTTCAAGAGCCTCAAAAAAACACCACAATTTATAAAAATTAACAAGTTCAAATTTTGCATTAAATGTATTCTTATAATTAATTTATAATTAATAAACATTATGTTGTCTTTATAGTACTTATTGTTTTATTTTACATATAAAATAATTATCATAAACTATTTTACACAGTAACACAGTTATTGGTAAGTAAAATTCTTCAAACTTATCTAATTTTTAGTGTGCCGCCAAATTTTGAAATTGTTAAAAGTGTGCCGCAACAAAAAAAGGTTGAGAATCACTGATCTAGACACACGTCAGCCAAGTTCGGAAAAACGGGCGACGCACCGGCCTTGTGTATATTTACACGAACCATTTCGAGTTAATTTCGACCCCACATAACTCAAAAGCTATTAGACCTACACATTTGAAATTTTGCATGCCTAATAAGGCCCACTAGAACACCTAGAATCCAAAATTACATGAATAAATCTATTATAGTTCTTCAGTTATTAAGCTCTGAAAAGTGCCATTTTTAACACTGACTGACATATCAAAAACCTAAAGTACTTCCACTGATCCTAGAATGCTGAAATTTGGCATACTGGTAGAGTTTGGGCTACAATTAAAGAAAAAATCGAAAAAGTGAAACTTTCCCCTTTTCAGGACCTAAAATGAAGGGGTGAAATTGATTATAGGTTTAATTAACATATAGTGAAAATACAATCAAGCTAGAATGCTGAAATTTGGCATACTGATAAAGCTTGGCACATTAATAAAGGAGAAAATTGAAAAACCGAAACTTTCCCTTCTTCAGGGCCCGAAATGAAGGGGTGAAATTTATTAAAAACCGACCGAGGCTATGGTTTAAGCAACTGTTATGGAACTTGGTAACCGTTTAGACCTTAACTTTTTTGTCAGCGAGGCCGTTTGTAACGAACTAGTCCCCTTTTTCACATTTATGATTTGGACAGATATAAGGATATAACTTAAAAGAAAGATTCTTATTTTTTCTAAGAGCTACAATACTCTACGGACATAGAGACAAACATGAACTAATGGGGTTCCGTTTTAAGTTTGTTCCAAACCCTAAAAATGAAAAAAAATCAATAAATTTTCTAATCATAATATAGTACTCTTAAGTTTCCTGTATTTTATTCGATCGCGAATCGAATTCAGATGATTTTTGTCAAATATTAAGTGAAAATAATATCCGAATTTATATATTTCTAGCTTGAAATAGCGAAGTTAATTTTCTCATTAATATATCAAAGCGCGATCAAAAACAATTCTCGTTAATGTGTTAATTATTCTTTGATATATTAATGAGAAAATTGACTTCACTATTTCAAGTTAGAAATATATAAATTCGGATACTATTTTCACTTAATATTTGACAAAAATCATCTGCATTCGATTCGTGATCGAATCAAATACAGGAAACTTATGATTAATTAATGGCAAACACCTAACACACGTGTTAACAGATCGGGCGCTCTGGACTGGGAGATTGAATAAATAACATCTCAATTTCAAATTCCTTTGGTGATCCATATCAGTGTTTGACATAAAAAGAGTCATGCGGGACAATCGCGAAATGATGCTGAATTATAGCCAAATGGATCACATCTTTTTCATTCTCTCTTGGTCCAGACTTAAGACTCAGCAGACTCCAATAGCTTCAACCAGTAGTATCGCGATATATATCTTGTTTAAAAAGCGCGATCAAAAACAAGTCTCGTTAATGTGTTAATTATTCTTTGATATATTAATGAGAAAATTAACTTCACCATAATATAGTATGTGTGATCTCAATCAAATACCATAAAATCATTAAATATACCGTCAAATAATTATGATATTTTTAGAAATTATTCATTTGTGATTAATAATTTGTGGAAGAGGATTAAAATATTCTTAAGTGCAAGTGGGACATTTATGTTTGTTTATTAAATTACTTAAATTGAGTACTTCATTTCACGGTTTCAAAACTAAATGTTTCTTACTAATTGATAAAATTTGATGGCTGTATATGTATATGTATATGATTAAGTAATGGAGAGGGATTCAGCCAATGGGTAGCCTCTGCTGAATAAAAAACTCTCAATTATAGAAAACGTTTCGGCTTTAATTAAATAATGCCATCATCAGTTCCTAAGAGAGTATTAGCGACACAATTAATTTTATAAATAAATTGTCCGCAGGCAGAGTAGTTTCTTACTAATTGCTTCTTAAATTTAAAACGATTAATAGCAATTGTTTATAAGAACAAATCAAAAAGCAAAAACAATTTGGCTCCATTCTTGAAACTAAGTGAATACGAGTCACTTCTAGTCAATAATGGATACGACCATCTCGAATTCGTGTAAGTAATTACACCTGTTATGTTATGTAGTATATCAAAATAATAATTTAGCGCCTCTCTTATTTATAATTAACTAGCTTCAAGGCCCGCCTTCGACGGGCCTTTTGCTAACCAGGGGGCTTCGGCTGTTTATACGTGTAAAGAACACTTTCATATATCGAATTCTTATTGAATTAATTGTAATAGATTGATGAAGAGGACAAAGTATATCTCTTTATGAATGAATTTAAAAAATGTATTTTTCCAGCAGAAGACAATATTTTATTACCCCTTCTGCTGCTCAATTATTCCGCAAAAGAACCTTTCAACTAAAATTAAAATAAAGGAGTTTTTGTCTTGTAAAATTCAATAAATAAGGTAAAAATCGTCATTTGGAGAATTATCCAATTAAAAATTAAAAATAATAAACTTTTAAAGTTTATTATTAGATTATAGAAAATTTAGGTTTAATTAGGCTCAAAATAGGTTTTTTAATAATTTCAATAGGCCGAAATTTGTTCAAAACAATATAACAATGGGTTTTCAAATTATTTTGTTTTCTTTAAAGAATTCTACGGAGGCTAATTGATTTTTGGTTTTATCTTTAAAATAAATTTTTAAAGAAATACCGAAATACTAATTAATTCCTTTCAGTTAGTTTAGTTAGTATAGTTTCAATAATCCTTTATAATTAACTTTGAAATAAATAAATAATATTGAAATGAATGAATGAGCTCGAATACAAACGCCAAAAGGCTTAGTTCTTTTGAAATGGCTGAGGGTCTTAAATACAATAGAAAAAGGATGAGATGAGATTTAAGGGTATTTATAAGAGAAAATGATTTTTAAATAACATATTTTATTTTTAATTAAATATTTTTCATCTATATATATAATAACAAGCTTGCTGAAACTTTTTTTATTTTTTTCTACCCTATTAAAGACGGTTTTCAGAATTTTTTCAAATTTTTCATTCAACGTAAAAGAAGTTAGGAATTTTTGGAAAATAATCCCTTTTTTTAAATAACCATAACTTTTTCGAAATTTTGGTTATCATGACGATTTTTTTTAATTTTGGTTTTAAATGTTACTTTAAAAAATAAGTTTTTTAAATCTTTGTTGCATTATTAAATTCTTCTTCAACGATAATGTGGTTAGAACTATTGAGAATGAATGACGCTCAAAAATCTGACAAACAGGGCCGCCAACATGTTTGAAGTTTGCTAGTTTAGTTCTTTATTGTTTGGCAAGCGGGTATCTAACCTGAATTTTTTTTTAGTTTTCCTGAATTTTCCAATTTTCCGGGCATCTTTTCCAATTTTTTTACGTATTAACCCGAATTGGACTATTACGAACATTTAAAAAAAAAATTAGCCAAATCGGTCCAGGCATTTGAGAGAGATCTGCGCTTACAAGAAACAGAAATTCATTTTTATTATATAAGATATATTAGAATAAATATTATAGGTATATAATTTTCAGGTTTGTGATCAGCTATTTCCCATGAAATAAAATTAATTAGAAAAAGCTGAAAATGTTTTTGAGTGAAACTTCTTTGAATTTTGTTACAATAAGGGAAATGACCTAATAGGGGAAATAAAGGAACATGCAAGCATTAATTTTAAAAATAATAATTTAAATTTTCCTAATTTTAATGAATTTTATTAATCATAAACAATTAATTGAACATTAAAAAAGAATAATTTAAATTTCCTAATTTTAGTAAATTTTTATTTGTCATGACCAGAGACCAGATTCCTATGCAATTGCATATTTTGTTTGCCGTCAGGTGACCAGGGGATCAATTATCTATCCGAATCATGCATCTAGGAATTTTTATACTGCATATTTTTGCATATTTGGTAATATTGCATAAAATTGCATATTTAGTTTTTTTTGGGCAAAATACAGATTTTTGAAAAAGAAAGAATGAAAAAAATTAAGAAATAAAACAGGGGACATTATTTTTAAGGCATTCGAGTAACTATAGCCGATTTTGCCCTTTGGAGGTGTTCGTGTGTGTATGGAAGTGTGTTAAGTGGTGTAGGGATCAGAGCCGGCCAAATATTTGCATTTTATTAGTTTATTATTACGTATAGGTACGTCAAATATGAGAAAATCTTGTTAATATAAAAAATAATAATAAAAGGAGTACAAAGAATCGTGTCTTTTAAACGTTGTTAGCATATAAAGAATTTCGATCGGCTAAATCTCGGATCCCACTAACACTACTACGGTGAAAATAAATAAATATATATATATATATATATATATATATATATATATATATATATATATAGATTTTTAATGATATTGTTGTGATAAGGTGTTTCAGAAGGTCCATCCCCTAAAGAAGGCCTGTATGGGCTGGCCCCTCCATCGTGAAAAGAGCAAGTAGAAGGAAAAGCCGGGATCACGTGCCAAATCTCAGAAAGTTAGATATAGTCCAATTTACTAAGTTTTTAGGGGCTTCGAGCAGTGGTAAATTCTTCGAGGAGATGTAAATTCTCCGCGCGATAAATTAGGTTAAATTTTTTCTCCCACTTAATTTTTATTACCGAATGGTATCATGTTTCAACGTATTCTGCATATTACTTTCATATTTCAGCTTTTTAACTACATATTTTGGCAATTTTTTTCTGCATAAAATTTCCGGTCTCTAGTCATGAGCTATTGGTGCGTTTTAAAATTAAAGTTTCAATTCCCCACGTGAGCCTATGTAAATGAGACTCACACATTTTTTTTTTTTTTTTTTTTGGTGAGAATTTTGAAATTAACTCAGGTTCATCATCTCCCCCCACCAGATCCGCCACTTTCCTATTTTCAAATCCGTTTCTTGTAAACTTATTGGATGGATCAAGAAATACCTCGTGGACATAAGATCGGAAGAGTTCAAAATCTTTAGGCGCTAAATGCTTGACGGCCATACCAGATGCATGTAAAGCAGCCATCCCTTTAACTAGAATTTTTGCCAACGCGATGTTCATTGTTCCTCTGGGCACAGTTTGATACCCTTGTTTGGTAAGATTCTCCATTACAATGACTTCTGGGCTTGAATAAATTGCTTTCGGGAATACCATCGGAGCCGCTGTTATCGGTCGGAGTCGTGGTAAAATATGGTTGTAGAAATTAGCTTCATTTGTGAAGAGTTTATCAGACTGGATTACTGTTTTAAAGAATTCTCCTTCCGGTTGTATTTTGATTATTACACTCTTTCCACCCAGCTCTACGCAACGAACTTCTCCGAGAAAATTCTGTCCCTCTTCAGATCCACTTTTGACACTGGATTGATCATTTTCTTCTTCTTGAAGACCCATTGCTTGATAAATAGCATTTCTTATTGCAGGTGGTAATGTTGACAAAGCCATCTAAAGAGGAATAAGGAACGAATTCTATGCATTGAAAGATTCATGTTATTTCTTTTCGATTTGACAATTTCTGATATATCAGGTGATATTAGACTAAATGATCCACTAATGACATGTCTAAAGTTCAACCCAGAATACATTGATTCAAACTCTGCCCACAAAATAGTAATTTCCATTGCTGGCATTATTAATGAAAAACGCTTCACCAAATGGAAATTGGGCAGTAGCGAGATCAAATGAAATTCTGTTATAAATAATTTTCAGTGTAGAAGAGAAGTTAAGTTCTCATTACAAGATTTCTCTATGTACGTTCTTAGTATAAAGGCCGATGAAATATCAGTAATGAAGCAAAACAACTGGAGGAAGAGAATAATAGAAATATGTCATTTTTATTTTAGGCTTTAATTTGTTTTTTGTCACTTTTTTGACAAATTTTTATTTTTGAATATATTATAATATTAGATGAAGGAGGAGGTATCAGACAAAGTTGGATGCCCTGGGTTCAATAAAACACCCTGAATAAAACGTTTCGGCCTGAATTTATTTGAACACCTTCAGTTAATTTAATAAATTGGAAGATGGGGACATGTAAACATGAAATTGTATAATTTGATGGAATAGAGAAGAATTCCTGAATGCAAAAAGCCTTTAAATTCTAATTTGGACTTTCGCATGTAAATCTACTCTTTATTAAACGAGCAAAAATTGTTTATATATATATATATATATATATTTTGAAAACGGCTTTACCGATTTTGATGAAACAAATTCTATTAACAAGTTTTGAGGATGAGAAGAAGTCTGGCTAGGTCTGGACCTCGACAAATTTAATCTTAATTGATCTTTTTTTAATTAAAGTAATTATTGACAGATGAAAATCTCAATAAAAAAGTTTGTTTACATTTTTTTTCAATTATGTTTTATTTTTAATTGGTTTTTAATTTTTAAAACCCACTAATAGGTACAACCATAGCAAATATTAATATATTATATTAAAATTAAATTTTTTGGACTGGGGGATTGGGATTGGATCATTGGATGGAATAATGGAATTGAAATAATTATCGGGAAAAGAGGTTTTTAGTAGTTTTTTCCTCTTATTAAAGATGATCCAGGACAGTCGATGGTGGAGAAGTAATCTCCGAGGTCGAAGCTCAAAAAACAATGTATGTATAAATTCATGTAAAATAATTGGTTTAGGAATTTTTTGTTTGTTTTTAATTAACAGGTGTCTAAATCATAACATTACAGGTGTGTTTTCAAATATAAAGTGGTGCAAGTGGCTTTTTTTATATACTATAACTTGGAAACAAATCTTATTTAATTTTATGTTTTTATTTCAAGATCTATACGATTATTTTTATTATTTGTTTCCTATTTATTTTTTTATAATGTTTATCAATATGAACGAATGTTGGCAAATTGGTGAACGAGTAAACAAATATACACATAATATGTAGACCAGCTAGAAATGCGGGGGTGGGGTGGTTGGGAGGTGCAGGAGGTGGGGGTGCAGTTTTAGCGGGGGTTTGGGGTGGCAGGCGCGGTTGTGGTGGGGCGGGGCGGTGTGTGGTTTCGGGGGGAGGGGGCAGGGTTACACCGTGCATCGCTCGGTGCCTCCAGGTACTAAATAATAATGAGGGTCATATATTTAATTATGAAAAAATCATTATATTCATTCTGAACCTTTGGGGGCAGAGACGTTATAAATTTACATGAAGATGCAATTTTTATTTTTGACAAGGCTTGGTTCGATCACATATGTGTTCCTCATTTTGTGTATAACTGTAAGTTTAAACAACTAACTTAGTCAACTTATGATAATAAGAATAAAATATATCAATGTTAACATCTATTTGTAAATTTTGTAGCCCAATTAACTGAAGATGGCAAAATAAATTCAGGCCGAAACATTTTATTCAGGGTGTTTTATTGAACCCAGCGCATCCAACTTTGGCTGATAACTCCTCCTTCATTTAATACAGTTTCATCACAGCCACAAACTCTAACATTATATTATAATATAATTTTGAAAATTAAAAACTATTATTGATATTGGTGATTTTGTTTTTCAATTAAGCAGCTCATAATTTTTTGGAATCTAATAAAGAATAAGATTTTTATATAGCCTTTACTAGCTGCAAGGTCCACCTTCGGCGGCCCTATTACTAGCCAAGGGGCCCCCTGGACCCCACCCCCATTTTGGGTGGTTAGTTTTTGCATTTCTAGCTCTCTAGAGACCCACAGATTACGTATGCGAAATTTGGTTGAGTTTGCTCCAAGGGCAAGAATTTACATTTTTTCACCCCCTTTTTGGGTGTTTTTTTAAACAAAAGTTGTCAGAAATCACATCCTCTACAACTTTCTTTATAATAAAATTTGCCGTAGGATTAATAGTTTAGGAGTTATTTGATAATTTTTATTCGTGGGCCCCCCCCCCCAAACATCCTTTTGTAGTCAAAATATCAAAAGGTTATATAGCTATAAACGTAAGTTAGAAGACATCTGTTCCAAATATGAAATTTCATAATAATCCTTTCCCTTTTTACGTGAATCGTGAGCAACTTTTCGCGGAACCCTCGGAAACATACAGACAGACATACAGACAGGAATTTCATTGAGGGTGTTTTAGTTCATAACTTAGCTTGAAACGTGTGCAACCAAATTTGGCGTGATTTGGACCAATGTACAGACAAAATCTTAATTTTATATATATAGATAACAGTAGCAGAAATGATTAATCATGATGATGAAATTACATTGATAAGAACTGTTTTGATAAGATTGTTTATTAAGATAAAGATAAAGAAAATTCAATATCGCTAGGTCAAGATCGCCTTTTGAATTTCAGTTAAGTAAACGGGGTGATAAAATGAATGCATATTCAGGAGACGAACAAGAGTCAAAAGTACTTGTGGAGCAGGATCTTGAAGAATTAAAGATTTTAGGATTTTGGGAAAATTGGAACTTGAAGAAGTTTTATTAATAACAAGCTAAACTACTTCGTTTGTTTGATTTGTTTATAGTTTGATCAAAAAGGGATGGTTTATATTTGAAAATCGGGATTTTTGCCTAGAGTTGATATTTTAGGGGTGAAAGGGAGGCGGGTAGCTAATTTCATTATTATTATAAAATTTAATTTAACAAAATCTAGGATGAATTAAATACACCCCGTGACTTTAAGAACCTCTTAATCCTCTTCTATGGTTGTATAATTATATTTCTATTAGCTAAATGAAGAGAAAAAGTTGGTGTTTTTGCTTAATTTTTTCAAGAAAAAAAATCTTGAAAACGGTTTAAGCTAGTTTGTTAAAAAATAATTGAAAGAAATCACAACATCAAAGATTTAAAAAACCTTACTTTTATACTAAAATATTTGGGAAAATATTATTTTCTCAATGTTTAGATATTATTCAAGTCTTTTTTGAAGCCTTTAACAGCTTGTTTTCGGTTATTATTATTATTATTTTTTTTTTTTTTTTAAATAATTTTTGTCATTTTAAAGATATTAAAATAATAATAATAATATTTTTCTGCACGATTTCACTAATTCCCCATACTGACCTATGGTAAAGTAAAAGGAAAAGGACGGAAATACTTCTTTACAGTGATCGAGGAAGTCAGCTACGAAACAACGGCCAAATACAGCATTTTAATAATTTTTTATTATGTAATTAAAATTAACTTTCTGTATGTATATTTAGATAGAGTATTTTATTTATAAATATATGTATTTGAGATTTAAGTTATAACAGAAGAAAGATCTAGATTTAGGCCTATATTTTTCATTGAGAACGGACTAACCTTAAGTAAGTTTACTCCAGTCTTTTATCACTTATCACAAGGCGAGCACAGAGCCTATACTAAATGAGATGAACGAGCAAAATTTACAATTTGATTAGCGCTGAGAACATTGGCCTTCATCACTGATTAAACAACAGTCATCATAATCTGATGATACACTGGTTGCCTGTTTTGAGGAATTTTTCATTTTATGCGTTAATTTATGCTAAAAATTGAAAGAAAATTTTTACAAGACTCGGTACACTTTTCGCATTATTTATTTATTTTTTTATCAGCAAGCACTTTGTTTTTATTAAGACAATTTATATCAATCTATCATACATTTTATTGTTCAGTAGAAAATCTAAATTACACAACATGTAAATAAAAATATTGATAATAAATTTCAAAAAAATATATTTTTTTAAATATTTCACAAATAGCTGATTGGGAAAATCTGTGGATATTATATACCTCATATTTCCCTTATTGGACGTGGAAAGATTATCTAAAAAGTTATTTAATCATTTTATCTAAAGCCAAATAGTATTTAAGCCTTCTACGTCATTTGATATCAGAAATTTATTACCCTATTCGAGGTTTTTTATCAGTCCTATCGCTGATTTTCATGTCCATATGTGTTGTCCTCAACAGTATAACGTTTTTATTTTTTTTCGAAACATAATTCACAATAGTTGTGTCACTTGTAAAATAAAATTCTGAGCTGTAAACCTCTTTATTTGACATTTTTGGGAGTTCGGGCTTGTTTTTTCTTATAGTGCCTAGAAGAGTCAATTTTTTTTTCAAAAGCTATTGCTATCTCAGCATCTCCGCCTATGAGCTAATATCAATAATTTTTCCAAAACCCTGCTTTGTGGATAAAACGCGATTCGATGACTAATTTATTGTAATATAAATTGAGTGTTATTTCTATTACAGATGAAACATTTTTCAAGAATTTTGCAGAATTTGTACGTCAAGCAAACGTTCTGTTCTGTTCACTTTCGTAGTTTTTTTATTGTTCGTGGCCTTATCAATCAAGACACGATTATTTTATATAAAAACAAAATTTAATATTATATCCATATATATGGTAGAATATTTGAATCGCTTAAAATTGATTCATGTAAGTTTTTCTATAGGTCAATTGGTATAACTCATAGAGTAATATAGAGTGGAAGGCTACCGTATATCGAAAAAGCGCTCTCTAGCGACTGCAGGGCGAAAACTCTTAGTTCTTAAGAGCTATCCAAAGATCATAGAACATTCAAAGCCTTTGTCATAAATAAAAGATACATATCCTTTATGTTATATATATTTAAGCGCATTTTTTAATCTTGATAATGTTACCAAAATTTGCCCCGAATAGAGCGGTTTCCGCCATTTTTTGCCCTATGACTTCGTCCTCGTCTCGCCAGAGAGCTCTGTAACTCGTATACGCTAAAATACATTGGCCCCTTATGGAGCCTTCCACTCTATATTACTCTATGGTATAACTGTTCTAAGATAACATATACTTAACATAACATATATTTCATCGATTTTGCCTAACCGTTTGAATGATACAACTTTCTATAATGACCTTTCTTAAAGTAAATTTAATAATAAATAAGATTGTGTTTAAGAGCAAAGCTCTACGATTAATCATTAAAAAGTTATAAAATCTCTAAAAGTGAGAAAAGTTTGTCGAAAATATAAATTCTGATTTCACAAGACGTAGAAGGCTGAAATTTTCTTTGGCTTTGCGATAAAATTATCTTTTGTGATAATCCTTCCACGTCCAATAAGGTTTTGGTGAAGTACATAATATAGTCACTCATTTACTCTACTAGTTATTTGGGAAATATTTTGAAAAATATATTTTTTGAAATTTTTTACATGTGCTACTTAGATGTTCTGCTGAACAGTGAAATGGATGATAGATTGATATAAATTAATTGTCTAAATAATAAATTATTTTTATCCAGTAAAAACAGATTGGGAGTTATATTTATATAATAAGTAGTAAGGGTTAATAAGTCTAGGAATCGGGAATTAAAAAAATATATATTTATATTTTATTTTTATTAGTTTGATTTACATTTTTATTTGGCATAATATTCACGAAAATAATCGCGTACAACAACTGTATTCAAATTACAACTAACTCTTGGTTGAATTTTAGTCGAAAACAACTGAGTTTTAAAATGGTAGTTATGTATCATTTTTCCATTTTTTTGTCAACATTTCTAATTTTTCTAATAATAAGTTTGTAATAAGGTGCAACACCTACAAGTCATATAAGCTCTTGTATTTTCTAGAATATGCTAAGGCCGTTGACAGCTACTGAATAGTGTCTTCTTTTCAAGAATACAAGGATCTCTGATGACTGAGGTGTTACAGTTTTTGGATGTGCACCATCCTTATAATCAAGAAAACAAAGGGGGTGACAAACAGTGGAAAAATAAGATCCTCAATGTAAAGTTATATAAGAGTAACATTCAAATAAAATGGATATTGAAAGAGTGCTAAATTGGTGGCAGAGCAGTATTGAATGTAATAGATCAAAACAGCTGCACAGCTATAATTTATTATCACTCGTATTGTTGAAAACGAACATTCCAAATTATTACTCTATAAAGGATACAACTTCTTGTTTGAAGATAATACAAAAGTCAATTTGAGTATTCATTGATAATGCTCCATATGTCTCCAAGAAGGGACAATAGTTTCTAAATTGACCTTAATTCATTTTGAAAAAACTCTGTGAACATTTCTCTGATTCTTTCAGACGCCGCTTTGCTACAATAGAATGGTGTAACTTCTGTATCTGTAGAATTTGAAGCAAGTTCATCAAAGTCAATAGGTGGTCCGTCGTTGAGAAACAGAGGAATCATCATCACTCCACTTGCCAAGCCAAAGGGAATATGACTCTTGAGATGCTCCTAAAATAAAACATAAAAATAAGAACCTCGCATGAGTTAGAATGACCTGTCAAACTCATTTATGTTTGTGGGCCATTTATGTGATAGGTTACATTTACAAGGGCCATTGAAAGTTATTAAATTAACATGCAAGTTGATCAGTGGCGTAACTAGGATTTTGTGGCCTCCCGGCAAAACAAAATGTAGGCTCCGATAAACTTTTGAAAATTCAATGATTAGGTACAAGGAAAAAGTAATAAGTGCAATATTTTTTATAATTTTTAAAGGTAAAAAAATAACAAAAATATTTATTAAACCATATACTACATATGAAATTAAATTAAATATCAGTTCTTAGGGCATTTTTATTAGTTGCCAAAAGAGCGAGATTACTTAATCTATCTTGATACATGCTGTTTCTAAGATATGATTTACCTAATTATTTTTAATTTGCTGAAGGATCTTTCTACTGTAGCCAGGAATGCTTAAAAATAGTAATAAGGCAGTGCAAACTTCACATAAATCACTTTCTATAAAGAAATAATCTGTCATTTCCTTTATAGTTGTATTGACACTAATGTCATTTTTAAGAAAATATATCTCATTAATTAATTGCATCGGAAAATTTAGATATTTAGATAGTCGAATATTTTTTTTTTATTTAAGTATAATTGGCAGCAGCAGTAAACTAAACATATTATTATTTGGGTACAGCAATCGCAATAATTATGACTAAAATGTAACTTAATTCAGAGATATTCATATCCAAATGGTATATTTATAGTTTCGTGGCAAATTGTGTTGTGCCTCCTTGCGGGGTTTTGCGTACCCTATTTACGCCACTGAAGTTGATGAACTCTCAATTTGGAATTCGTTTGTTAAATGACTAGCTTACTAATACAATAAAACCAATTTACCTACATCCAATCGGGTATTAGAACCCATGAGGAATACAATATTTATAATTAAAAAGAATGATGATAAAGGTCAAATCTTCCTAACAAATAAAGTATATAATTATATATATACTTACATATAAATTCATTATTTACAGGTATATGTTTATTCGCATCAAGCAGAGGACAACCTCAATGATATCTATTTATGAATCAACAACCCTGCTACTTTCCGTAAACTAAATTTTTTCAATAAAAGTTGAATAGAAAGGTTGATGAACGAGAGATGGCTGTCCAAAAATTTATAAATTAAAAAAGAGAGGAGATCAGCCAGTAAAACAAAAGTCAAATAAAAAACTCCCAATTAAAGAAAACAGTTTCGGCATTAATTAGATATTGCCATCTTCAGTTCTAATGAGCCGTAATGAGCATAAAATGTATGAATATAAATACAAAAAATTAGTTCTTATAATATTTGCAAACTCAATAATACATTGACTACATGCATTATACTGTTATGCATTATCAAAACCAAAATTATAAGTATAAAACATATAAAATGTGTGCATCAGTATTAGTATGCTCACTATTTAATATGATGAAGTTTCAAAACCGAATAAAATTTTTTTTATCAAAAATAAAGGCAGACTAATGATCTATCTAAGATAGATGACCCCTATGTAATTAATTGACCTGACACAAAATATATTTAAATATAACAAATTTCTCTAATAATATAATTATCATTTAATAAAATACATTTTTTATTACAAACAGGGTGTCAAAGATGGTCAAATTAGCCACTCAAATGCTACATTCAATATGCCGGCTAAATTTGGGCATCATCATTATTTAAAATGGACAAATAGGCATTAAATTTATAATCTTCTCATTAATATATCAAAGAATAATTAACATATTAACGAGAATTGTTTTGATCACGCTTTTAACAAGATATATATCGCGAGACTACTGCTGGTTGAAGCTATTGGAGTCTGCTGAGTCTTAAGTCTGGACCAAGAGAGAATGAAAAAGTTATGATCCATTTAGCTACATTCCAACGTCATTATTGCTTATAGCCCCCCCCCCCCCCCCCCCCATGACACTCGGATGGATCACCATCTGCTATACGCAATAATGACGTTGGATTGTAGCTAAATGGATCCAGACTTAAGACTCAGCAGACTCCAATAGCTTCAACCAGCAGTAGTCTCGAGATATATATCTTGTTAAAAGCGTGATCAAAACAATTCTCGTTAATATGTTAATTATTCTTTGATATATTAATGAGAAGATTATAAATTTATTTAACATCATTATTTCAAGTTAGAAATATATAAGTTCAGACTTAATATTTGACAAATATCACCTACATTTGATTCGCGATTGAATCAAATGTAGGAAACATACGATTAAATAGGCATTACTTAGCCCTCTATCCAATCTGTCTGGAAATTAAGAGCTCTTTGCACATATGCTTTGATAAAACATTTCTCAGCCACCAGACGTTTCTATGTATTATCAATTATCAAAAATGTTAAAAGATAATTTTATTATTAAATTTAAATATATTTTGTGTCATGTCAATTACATAGGGGTCATCGATCTTAGATAGATCGAGTCTGACATTGTTTTTGTTAAAAAATGTTATTCGCTTTTGAGACTTCGCCATATTAAGTTAGGAGCATACTAAGCCGATGTATACATTTTATAATTATGCTAGGTATATATAATTTTGTGTTTGATAATACATAACAACACTGTCTGCACTCAATGTATTGAGTTTGCAAATATTGTAATTGCTATTTTATTTTATTTTTTATAATTTATGAAGGCCATACATTTATTTGATTTTGAAAATACCAAAATTCTGCACTTTGAAAATAATATATGGAAAAGGCAGATTTTGGAATCTATGTATATTTTTGTAAATAAGACTGTTAATTTCAAAAGAGATTTTAATTACACTATTTTATCATATCGTAACATACTAATTGACGAACTTGATTAATGGATAATTAAATAAATATTATGTCTATGTTTATATATGTATATATCTGTATATCTATGTGTAATTTGTCTTAATGAACTAATTAATGAATGATAATTATCTTATATTTAATAGTACCTAACTTAAAACACTCTCGCGCTTTGCAACTCATATTAAACGGAAAAAGACAACAATAGTCTTAAAAGTATTACATCTTTCATATGTACATTCCTTGTTTATAGCTTTATCTGATGACTGGTGTATCAAAAAAAAAAAAAAAATATATAAATATTGACAAATTCCCGGTGAGAAGAAAAACAAAATTAGGTATAGGTAATTGATTGATGTACTCGGACAAGGACGATTTAATATTGTTAACATTGTTTGTTATTGTTTAGCTCTGAAGATGGCTACAACCAATAGCCGAAACGTTAGCGGGAGTTCATAAATAAAAAATAAATAAATAAAAGCTGCACGTCTCTTATTTTAACCCCTTCATAAATTAATACAACTACACCTATAAAGAATTCCTAAAATAAATAATTTATTATGTTTTTGTATTTATATTCATTCATTTTATGCTAATTACAGCTCATTAGAACTGAAGATGACATTATTTAACTCAGTGTTCTTCAACCTGTGATCCGCGGAACAGTAGGGTTCCACTCAATCGCTTTAGGGGTTCCGCGACTCAATGCTAAAATTCGATGTATAATACAAATACTTTATAGAAAAGTTTTTGTTTTATCGAGAGTAGCAGAGTTGTTGATTGACAAAGAGAAACAAAGAGGTTGTCCTCTGCTTGATGCAAATAAACACACATATATATATATATATATATCTATATCGAAATTATATATCTGTATATATATATTATTTGTCTGAGACTATAGTTTCGAAGACTTGGTCTTCATCATCAGTCTTTTTTTAATTACAAATATTGTTTTTCATGGAGTCAATACCGAAATATCCATACGGTATGGGTGTATGTTTATTTGCATCAAACAGAGGACAACCTCTTTGTTTCTCTTTGCAAATACTTTATATTTTATATTTATCTTTTTGTTTGAATAAATGCAAATTTATATCTTATATTATAAAGGTTTTATAAGGCAGGGACGCACCTTGTTCATAACATTTAATATTATGGAATAGGACAACCCCCCCCCCCCCCCCCTAAAATCAAATCTGGGTGTGAGCTACTAAAGATGGGTTCCATAAAAAAATTATATCAAAAAAGGGTTCCGCGGGATGACAAAGGTTGAAGAACATTGATCTAACTAAAGCCGAAACTGTTTTCTATAATTTGGAGTTTTTTATTCGACAGTGGCTTCCTTTACTGTATGAATTCCTCTCTTTTTTAATTTATAAAAAAGTTAAATAGAAAGGTTCAAATATGTTTCAATCTCAGTATTGTTTAGACTTTAGAGTGATGTCCCTTATTTAAAAACAAATTTTCATTCAATTAAGTATTCATACTCAAAAGAAAAAAATAAATAACATATTTATAAAAAGGACTGAAGATGAAGATAAGAGTCATCGAAACTATAGTCTTTAACAATTAGTGTTAAAACTAATTTTTTACCTGATAAACGCTTTTAGGGTATACCACTTCAGGGTCAAGATCATAATCCCTGATTTGTTCGGCAAACGTTGAATAATAATCATCAAGTAAAGATTTCAAATAGGTTTTGCGAAATTTCGAATCAGTACAAATGTATATAAAGTAAAGAAGATCAGTAACTGGGGAAGCAATACGAAAGAGTTGGAAATCCAGAAGAGCCATGGAGACAGGTTCATCCTGAAATAAAAATTAAAATAATTTATTTAAAAATTTCAAATATTTTTTACTTCAATCTTTAGTCTAGTTTAGTTTATATATTAAAATACAATTAATTAATTTGAATATATAATAATAATTAAAAAAAAATTTAATTGGTGCGAGCATGGCTTTATTGGAAATGAGCTACAAGCTTCAAAATCAATGCAAACCGACTTTTTAAATGAATTATATTAAGGAGGTTCTTTCGCGACAATCCACACAAAAAGTTTTAGCCTCGTAGCCACTTTATAAATATGAACAGAACTAAAATTTTAGGTTGTTTTTTTAACGTGACTGTCCACTCACACTACGAAATCTTTATATGAATACACACATACTTGCCGGATCGTTTCGAAGCCATTGTGCTTATATCCCCTCCACTAAAAATAATCGCCCAAATGTTTTTTTTTTGTTTTTTATGAAAACTACTTGGTAAATAATTTCAATTTTTTTTTTTCAAGTTACTCCGAATATATTATTCTAACAAATATTAGTTTTTCATCAAGATGGTGAAAGTCCTTAAATGAAAAAATAAAAATAAAATAATGATCATATCCCCACTCTTTCCCTATCTACCTTATGTTAAAAATATCATTTTTAATTGCAATTATTTCATGTTTGGTGTGGTAAATCGTCTTCAAATTTTAACAGTATGTGTATTATGGTTTTAATGACTTATATTCCAAGTTTCAAAGACTTCTTGAATTTTTGCATTTGGGAAAAAACTACCTTAAGCGCAATATTTTTTAATTCTGTTTTTAGTACTTATTTTCTTTTCTCCAATTTTTATAATATATAATAATTTTGTATTAATATTTAGTACTTTAGAAGTTTTTTTTTTGGAGGAGGGACTGATATATATTATCTCAGGGTTGGATAAAGGCAATGAGGAAAAAAGAAGAGACCTTTTCCAACAAATAACATTTATTGGAAATATTTTTCCCTTATACTATTGTTTCGTAAACGCGTTTCGAAGGATCTTCCCTCCTTCCTCAGAGTTTTTTGGAAGTATTCTCTTATTTCCGGACTGCCTTCATCCAATCATGAGTTAATATTTACCGATTTAAGTATTGCACAGCATTAGTGGGTCCCAAGGGCGTATGTTTGTACATATCGTAAATAAATAAATCAATCAATAAAATAGCACGCTCATATTTCTTTCACTTAGCTCAAAAAGTAGAAAATAAATTGTTATTTTGTATTCGAAATATTTCTACACTCACATGCTTAAAAATAAAAGTTTATTAACTGAATTCTCTTTCTTTAGAGCTAGTGGATTTCAAGAATGCCAAATACAAGTCCAGACCTGTTTAATTTCTTAATTTCTATTATTCTAGGAATGGGCTTTTTGCCTTTTGCACTTAGACCAAAAAGATAGAGGGAATATTAGTAAATTGGACTTTAATAAAATTCAGACGAAAATGTAGAAAAGGAATTACTTGCTATTGGCAAGAGTAACAGGTCTTAAAAAAGATTTTCTTTTTCCTTCATTTTTAAATTGCAATTTCAATTTGAATGAGTCCGTGCTTTGATTTTTTTCATGGGATTATAAACATTTTTCGGATATTAAAAAACAATTATTTTCTACTTTTTGATGCTAGTTGAAAAATAAAAAGTATTTTTTGTACGTTCAAATTATTAAATTATACATTAATAAATAGACTCAGCAAACATGGCTCTTATTAGCTCAAGACGAGGAACAGTGGCGGTCACTCAGTGTGCAATGTGTGCGATGCACAAATGCCCCAGGATAGAGTAAATGCGCCAAAGATTTCAGAAATACTTAAAAAAATCTATATTCATTCATTTAATTCTATTAAAATGAAATACATTTTAAAAATATTTTTAAAGTTTTAATAAAGAGATTTATTTATTGGGGGAGAGAATATAGGGGCGCTAGCAAAAGTTCTGCACACAGGCGTCTGACGGGAGAGCCCCCTTTCAAAAACAATTCTAGATCCATGCCATGGACATTAGCAAAATGTATTTATTATCTAAATTTGATCCGTGTTCAAAAAGCTTAGAAACTGTTTTTTAACTTTTAATTTTTAAGATGACTTTTAAAAACAAAATTATTTATAAATACTATTTAATAGAGAATTTAAATAAGCTGACGTGTTCTGATGTGGCCATCCACTTGACTTTCTCATACAACCTGGCCCCCTCACTTATATTTAATAAAATTATTTATAACCATGTAGGGGAGGGGGTTAGTTTTTGCATTTTTAGACTCCTGGGGGCCCACTGATTATGTATACAAAATTTGGTTGAGTTTGGTACAAGAGCCTAGATTTTCATTTTTGACCCTACGCCCCCCCCTTCCATTTTGGGGGGTTAGTTTTTACATTTTTAGACTTTTGGGGTCCCACTGATTATGTATACAAAATTTGGTTGAGTTTGGTAAATGGCCGAGATTTTCAATTTTTGACCCCCCCCCTCCCCATTTTGGGCGGTTAGTTTTTGCATTTTTAGACTTCTGGGGTCCCACTGATTATGTATACAAAATTTGGCTGAGTTTGCTCAAATGGCCTAAATTTTTAATTTTTAACCCCCTCCACCCCCCTTAATTTTGGGTCGATATGCATCAAAATCTAATCAGCTCTTAATCAGATTACCCAGCTGCCAGGGTGGCAGCTGAGTCTCACACGTGCACCAGGAGATTGGCATGGGCAGAACGGGTCCTCCGTAAGTTCGGAGGGGTGGAGGGGGTTGGTGAGTATTGGCGCGAGAACTTACACAGCGTCGACGGGAGGGATCTGGAGATGTGCGCGGGGGCAAAGCCCTCATATAATTTTATGATGCACCCGGACCCGATTAAGAACAATATCTTTATTGAACTATGTAGACTTAGGTCGGGGTCTCTTCCTTCGGCCGTTAGAACAAGTAGGGGAAGGCGGCCGGAGGGTCCACCCATGTGTAGGGCCGGGTGTAGAAAAACTGAGACGACAGGGCATATTCTCCAGTCGTGTGGGAGGACGCACGATGGAAGGCTCAGGAGGCATGATGCGGTGGTGAGACGTCTGGCTGATGAACTTATTAAAAAGGGAATGCGGGTCGAGCTCGAATATTTATATCAGAGCTCGGCCGGGAACAGGAAGCCAGACATCGTGGCGAAGGACGGGTCGGGGACGGTGTGGGTTCTGGATGTTCAGATAGTGTCAGCGCTCCTCGGACTGGGGGTTGCCCACAGAAACAAAATCAATTATTATAAGGGCAACTCCAGTCTGGTGAGCAACATTGCGGCAAGGTTTGGGGTGGGCTCGGGTTCTGTGAGAGTTGAAGCCATCACACTCTCGTGGAAGGGAGTGTGGTGGCATAAAGCGGTGCCTCCCCTTGTCGCCCTGGGAATTTCTCAGAGAACTTTATACGATATGACCTTCAGGGCGATGAGGGGTTCATTAATGAATTTTTACAGCTTCAACAGGAGAACTTTTAGGAAATCGCCATGCGATAGAAATTGTATATAAAAAAGAAAAAAAAGAAAAAAAGAAATTTTTTTTTGTAAATATATTATGTTAATATTCCTATAATCATGTAAATAATCCTGTAATTAAATTCACCCGATAATGTAAATATTTCTTGTTAGTGGAGGCCCCCACCTGCGTGGGCCAATAAACGAAAAATCAATGCACCAAAACTACGTGTGAAATTTGGTTTCGATATTCAAACTAGTTTTTGAGCTAGCTCGTCCACAAAAATTTGGTAGCGCACAGACTAACCAGACAATCAGACAACTGGACAGACAGACTAACTAACAGACATTTTGACAAAACAATTATTATCTCGAAAAATATAATTTTTTCGATTTTCACTTATAAGAGCTTTTTTGTAGAGCAAAATGCCATGGTTTCACTCAATTTTTTTAATCAAAATAGTTTCAGCCGTTTTTGAGATATTTCGAAAAAAAGAAGGAAAAAAACATTTTTTCATGCACGATTACAATACTTGACCATACCCTGTATTGAACTATATTCATATTAACTATGATAAAACAAATAAATTAAATATTATTACATTTAGATAGATGATTTCAGATACTAGTTTACCGAGATCTATCAATTTTATTTATTTTTTTATTTTTTCGAAATTCCTACGACTTTTCGTTGGTCAGTTGTCGAGGGCAAGTATCGGAATCGAAAAATGCAGTCAGGGAAAAAAATCAGAAATTGAATAATATTTATTTTCCTGATAATTATACACAAGTTTTGAATTTATGAAAAAAATCTTTCAATTTAATTTAGTTGAATTTATGATAAAAAATGTGACTCAACGAGTCACAAGATAATTTCTTATCATAAATATTAAGTCTGGCTTAGCTAAAGAAAATAAAATATTATTGATAAAATTAAATTGTATGAATTATAGATTGTGTCTGCTCCTTGAAATACATATTATTTTTATTAATTGTTTTGAAAACTATGTATATCTTTGTCTTCACGTAATATTCATAATATTTATAATAAACTTCTTCGGAAATACATAACCCTTGCGTCCCTGCAGTTCAGGAGGGTGGATACCAGACATAAAAATGTTTTAATATATGTATATATAGGAATTTGGGGGAATTTATTTTTTATTCATTATTGAAAGCCTACATTTTTAACCGACTTCAAAAAAGGAGGAGGTTATCAATTAGACTGATTTTTTTGTATCTATGTTACCTGATATCTTCGCCAAATGTGAACCGATTTTGATGATTTTTTTGCATTTGGTTCCGTTTATTTTTCATTGGTATTGGACCTTTTTTGTTATGTTTGTTGAGGCATAATTTCTTTGTTTATGAACCGATTTTAATGATTCTTTCTGCGTTTGGATCAATATAGCTCCAAGATAGTCAAGATACCTATTTATTTATTTATTTATTTTATGTATGTTCACCGAGAATTTTTTGCCACGTGGACCGATTTCGATGATTTTTTTATTGGAAAGGGGATACCTTAGGGGTGGTTCCATATTAATTTGGTCAAATTCTGATGATATGATCAATGACGAAATAACGTAAATCCAATTCTTATGAGCAAATATTCGAAATTATAATAAATAAAATCTTTTATAAAAAAAATCTTAAAACATTCATTTAAAATCCGCAAATGTTTCGACAGAATTTTTATATTTATGTATTGAATCTAAACAAACTATATAAGCTAGTTTACCCGCCCAACTTACTAAGTAAGATCCGTCGAGTTCGATTCATAAAATGTATGTTTGGCACCGACTTCAAAAAGTGATTTCATGTTAATATTTCGTCGATTAGTTGTAACTAAATTAGATAATTATTTTATACTTTTTAGTGCATTTTATTTGTTGCATTTAATTTTTTTGAAGTCGGTTTTATTTTTTTTATAAAAATTATTTTTCAAATTTAAATTTGGATTATTCTCAATTTGATATTAATCAATTTTATTTTGAAATTGATTAGTTTCAATTTGAAATTAAAGTTGTTTTAACCAGGCCTAGAAACAACAGTTAGGCACTTTTTTGTTTTATTAAGAATTTTTAAAAAAAAAGGTTTCAATAAATATTCAATAATATCAAACGGCTATAAATAATATAGTGAAATTTGGCAGAAAAGTTTGTATAAATAAACTGCACTTCTGTACAAAGTTTGGACTCATCAAATAACTCAAATGTATGGACACCGTACGCAATCTTAAAAAAGTTTTCACTACTTTATCCTTCGATTAATTTATTTGAATTTATAAAGTCACCATTAATCAGCAATTTTCCTATATTATAAATTAATTATTTTCTTTGAAGGAATTTAATCTTTACTGTTAATAATGAATTGGTTATTATCATAATCGATTAGTCACTAATACGTAGTAATCAGTAGAGATTGTGGTGTTGGTGCAAGGTGAAACATCTTTAATAAAGATAAGAGTAAATAAATATTTTATTTAATATGGATTTACTATGAGTTAAGGATACTGGGTCACTTATTTCACATTAAAATTACTTTCTGTATTTCCTGAAGATGGGTTGATAGCCCGAAATATATATATTGAAAAAGAAAAAAAATTTTATATCTTTTAATTTTTTAATTTTAATGTGAAATAAGTGACCCAGTATCCTTAACTCATAGTAAATCCATATTAAATAAAATATTTATTTACTCTTATCTTTACTAATACGTAGGCTGTAGTAGAATAGGTACTCAGCTACTCTAAGGTATTATATAAATATATTTTCTAATAAACTTATTATGACTAAAATAAAAAAAAAATCATATTTTTCTGACTAGAAATAAATTACTCTTTAATAATTTTTTTTATTTGAAATATTAATTTCAAATATATTCAAGGATAATGAGAAATAAATTATTTCAAGTGCTAAAAGAACGTGAAAATAAAATTTTTATTTAAATTAAGTATTATTATTATTGGCCTTGGGTACTAGAGACCATTTAGCCAGATTCTATATAGTACGCTAATTTGATACAATATTTATGTTAGTATTGTTACTGCAGGAACCTGATTACAGCCGGTCAAATCTTTACCGTGAGCGAGGCTTGAAATCGTGTCTCATGCTAAACAAGCAGAAACGCTTCAAACTCCGAAATCTTTAGAATTTTGTTCATAATTTAAGTGACTTCTGAAATCCGACAAGTGAAAAAATCACCTAAAAATGCTCCCATTTAAAGCCCAACACACGGTCATTTAAAGAGAATTAAAGTCTAATTCTTATTAAGGAAATCTTTTCAGGAATACCACACGGCCTATAATAAAAAAATATTTTTTTATTGACCTCATAAAATATTCATCCCTCATCAAACTATTCAAATGTAGGTATTTAAATTTTAGATTTAACTTAATCGTGTGCGCAGGCCAAGTTCGAGCATTGGCTTGGCCGTACACACTCTACGCTATTTACACGAACCATTTCGAGCCTATTTCGACCCCCCTGCAGCTCGGAACCCATTTGAGATAAAGAGCTCAAATTATACACATATAATTATGTAATTCATCTCGAGGAAAGTACCAAATTTCAATAATATATCTTAAATGGATTCTGAGATATAGACCTGAGACAATAGCTAATTTTGGCACTCAACGACAGGTCATCAAAACCTATAGAGTATTTTCATTTTTTGACCCC
Source organism: Forficula auricularia (assembly GCA_024734495.1). Taxonomy (NCBI): domain Eukaryota; kingdom Metazoa; phylum Arthropoda; class Insecta; order Dermaptera; family Forficulidae; genus Forficula; species Forficula auricularia. The sequence goes on along the minus strand of JALMQS010000101.1, from coordinate 6,024,650 downwards.
CCCCCCATTTTCGGCGGTTAGTTTTTCCATTTTTAGACTTCTGGGGTCGCACTGATTATGTATACAAAATTTGGTTGAGTTTGTTACAAGAGCCTATATTTTCATTTTTTGACCTTACACCCCCCTCCCCCCACCAATTTTGGGCGGTTAGTTTTTATATTTTTAGACTTCTGGGGTCGCACTGATTATGTATACAAAATTTGGTTGAGTTTGCTCAAATAGCCTAGATTTTTAATTTTTAACCCCCCCCCCCCTCCAACCCCCTTAATTTTAGGTAGATATGCACCAAAATCTAATCAGCTCTTAATCTCAATGAACCAAAACGACGTGTAAATTCGGTTTCGATATTCACTCTAGTTTTTGAGCTAGCTCGTCCACAAAAATTTGGTAACGCAGAGACTAACGGACACCCAACCAGACAGACAAACTAACTAACAGACATTTTGACAAAACAATTATTATCTCGAAAAATATAATTTTTTCGATGTTCACTTATTAGGGCTTTTTGGTAGAGCGAAATGGCATGGTTTCGCTCAATTTTTTTAATCAAAATAGTTTGTGCCGTTTTTGAGATATTTCTAAAAAAAAAGAAGGAAAAAAACACTTTTTTCATGCACGATTACAATACTTTGACTATACCCTGTATGGTAAAGTAAAATGTCCTGATTCTATTAAAATGAGAGTTATAGTCTGCTAAGAAACGGATGCTTACCTTTTCAAAGCGGAACAAAAAGTTATTTGTCCACATGTCGCTTTGACACAGGGTCACAAACGGTTCTGCTTCTTCTGCACTGGAAAATCTGTTTAAAAATTTAAATCCGTTTTTCACATAAGGCCTTATTTTTGAAATTAGCTCGGGGTCATCATTTCCTCCCACCAAAGTCTCTACATTGAAATTACTCCATAAATTTTGGGCAAATTTATTTGTTGAACTATTGAATATCTCGTAAACATAAGTTCGAAATTGTTCAAAATCTTGAGGCGCTAGATGTTTAACAGCCATCGCAGATGCATGAAAAGCAGCCATTCCTTTAACCACAATTTTCGCCATTGCGATGTTCATTGTTCCTCTGGGAACAGTTCGATAGCCTTGTTCGATAAGGTTCTCCATAACAATGACATCTGTATTTGCAAAAATTGTTTTCGGGAAGATTATCGGTGCTGTTGTGATCGGCTGTAGTCGTGGTAAAATATGGTTGTAGAAATTCGCTTCGTTTGTGAAAAATTGTCCTGTTCCAAATAGTTCTCTTCGAGATTGATTTTCAGGTTGTGTCTTTATGATCAAACTCTTTCCACCAAGGTTTACACGATGGATAACACCGAGATAATTAGACCCCGCTTCAGATCCACTTTCAACATTAGGACTTGTGGAATTTTGATGTTCCTCAGTGATGCCCATTGCTTGGTAAATAGCATTTCTTATTGTAAGTGGGAAGACTGATAAAGTCATCTATAACAGAGAAGGAAAATATTATGAGAAAGATTTCAAGTTAATCATTTGATAAATATTTGGATTTAAATATAAAATATTTATTTTTTCTATTAAAAATTAGAAAAAAGAGAGAAAATTTTTTCAAGTATTATCATTTGATAAATATTTTGATTTAAGTAAATATTAAAAATTACCGTGAATCAGCATAATTTAATTTAAAAAGGAAAAATATTGGTGGGCCAATTGAGATGGGACGGGGCTCGTATTTGTTTTAATAAAAAAAAATTCCCACTAAATATTTTGCTTTGTGGATTTAATCCCCCCCCCCCCATGAAGATTTTCTGGCTATGCCATTGAGAGCAGCTAAAAGAAACAAAATAACTTTTAATTTGGATTATTTTATTGTTGGTTTAATATCGATTAATTTTGACAATGTAAAAATACTTTTTATTAAAAACATTGAAAGAATTTAACTTTAAAGGACATCATAGTTAATAGAGAAATATTTTTACATTGCATATCAGAGAGGTTCGTCCCTTAGGAATCGAACCCAAGCGCTAACTAAGCTTGCCGGGCCAGTAGCCAAACCCTTAAGACAAATCTCTCTCTGACATGCAACATATATAAGTATTATAGCTAGACTTTTCACTCCCTTCAACTCAAAGGGAAAGGAATTTTCACTATTCCCTTTGAGTTGAAGGGAGTGAAAAATCTAGCTATAATACTTATATATGTTGCATGTCGAGAGAGATTTGTCTTAAGGGTTTCGCTACTGGCCCGGCAAGCTATAGTTAGCGCTTGGGTTCGATTCCTAGGGGACGAACCTCTCTGATATGCAATGTAAAAATATTTCTCTAATAACTATGATGTCCTTTAAAGTTAAATTCATTTAATAATATTATATACTGGGTTGATTTTTGAAATAATTTCCATCTTTTTTCAAAAAAGACACCCAAAAAGATACTTAAATCTTTGTTTTCACTGTAAAATCCATGGGTCCGTCACTGAAAACTTTTTTCAGTTTAGCAGGAATTTTCACTATTCCCTTTGAGTTGAAGGGAGTGAAAAGTCTAGCTATAATACTAATATATGTTGCATGTCAGAGAGAGATTTGTCTTAAGGGTTTGGCTACTGGCCCGGCAAGCTTAGTTAGCGCTTGGGTTCGATTCCTAAGGGGACGAACCTCTCTGATATGCAATGTAAAAATATTTCTCTAATAACTATGATGTCCTTTAAAGTTAAATTCATTTAATAATATTATATACTGGGTTGATTTTTGAAATAATTTCCATCTTTTTTCAAAAAAAGACACCCAAAAAGATACTTAAATCTTTGTTTTCACTGTAAAATCCATGGGTCCGTCACTGAAAACTTTTTTCAGTTTAGCAGGAATTTTCACTATTCCCTTTGAGTTGAAGGAGTGAAAAGTCTAGCTATAATACTAATATATGTTGCATGTCAGAGAGAGATTTGTCTTAAGGGTTTGGCTACTGGCCCGGCAAGCTTAGTTGGCGCTTGGGTTCGATTCCTAAGGGGACGAACCTCTCTGATATGCAATGTAAAAATATTTCTCTAATAACTATGATGTCCTTTAAAGTTAAATTCATTTAATAATATTATATACTGGGTTGATTTTTGAAATAATTTCCATCTTTTTTCAAAAAAAGACACCCAAAAAGATACTTAAATCTTTGTTTTCACTGTAAAATCCATGGGTCCGTCACTGAAAACTTTTTTTCAGTTTAGCAGGAATTTTCACTATTCCCTTTGAGTTGAAGGGAGTGAAAAGTCTAGCTATAATACTAATATATGTTGCATGTCAGAGAGAGATTTGTCTTAAGGGTTTGGCTACTGGCCCGGCAAGCTTAGTTAGCGCTTGGGTTCGATTCCTAAGGGGACGAACCTCTCTGATATGCAATGTAAAAATATTTCTCTAATAACTATTATGTCCTTTAAAGTTAAATTCATTTAATAATATTATATACTGGGTTGATTTTTGAAATAATTTCCATCTTTTTTCAAAAAAAGACGCCCAAAAAGATACTTAAATCTTTGTTTTCACTGTAAAAACATTGAAGTTCATATATTAGAAGCGCCAAATTTTGGTGATAATTACAAAAAAAAATTGAGCCAGATTGCTGTTAGTCATAAGATAAATATATTCAGGATTTTAATAAAATATATGAAAGTTTAATTGAAAACTTAAAATTTGATAAAAAAATGAATTTCTTGTAAATTATTCAATAATAATAAATGTGTGTAAGGTTTATTAGATTATATAATATTATGCATAAGTGCTTTATATTTTCTTATTTTACGATAAAAAATTTAATGAGATGTCATTGATTTCTTTGACCAATTAGCTTAATGAAAATTCTTAATTATACGTCATTTTTTTAAAATATATTAGGGATTAAATTTAATGAAAAGAGAGGAAAGAAAAATAAATTGGAAATATTTCTTTTTGAAATAATTTGATGTAGGTAATTTATAGGTATATATAATAGAATATACGTATTGTTGATATAATATGGTCTAAACTTTCAACACTAGAACAATAATTAATATAAGTTATTTTATTGCTTTTGGCCTTAATAAAAATTCGGATAATTACTATATACTTAAATCACTTTCATCTTAAATTGATATTTTAACTTTAGAAGGTTTCTTGAGTTCTTTAGAAAATTTCTTTCTCTTCTTCAAAATTATAATAATTCTTCATATTGAATATCTTCGCCTTAGAGTGTAAACCTGCTATCTCACAACAAGGAAATTTTAAAGGGCAGAGAAAAAAAACACACAAAATGTAATATTGTTGTTATGGAAAGAAACTACTTTTCTAATTTTTTTTCTAGAAATTACGATCGTAATTTTAAGTAAGTAGCAGTTTTACTTGGACGATGCTGCATCTCTTTTTCTTTCGAACGGTATTAAAATATGTCATATATGATAAAAAATGGATTTGACAGGTTTACATTCTAAGGCGAAGATATGATATAATGAAAAAATAAAACAATAATAATATTAGTAAAAATATATTGGCACCCCAACCACAAAACAACAGCATTCGTGTATGAGTGACAAGCTTACTATTACAACAAAACGAATTTAGCTACGTTCAATAGGGTATTTGAACTCATGGGAAATAACATTAGAATATTTCTAATTAAAAAGAATGATAATGAAGGGCAAACCTTCGAAACAATAGCATCTAACGAATAAATTCTATAAATAGGCATTGTTTATTTGCATCAAGCAGAGGAAAGCCTCAATGATTTTTACTTATGAACAATATTTCACAATTTATAAAAAAAATAATGATATTTACAATTTTATGTTAAACGGTTTCGAATTAATTTATAGCATAGAAGACGATCTAGTAATAGATTCCCCCCCCCCCCCTATTTTGAGAGGTTAGTTTTTGCATATTTAGACTTCTGGGGGTCCACTGATTATGTATACAAAATTTGGTTGAGTTTGCTCAAATTTAATTTTTAGCCATCCCCCTCCACCCCCCTTAATTTTAGGTCGATATGCACCAAAATCTAATCAGCTCTTAATCTCAATACACCAAAACTACGTGTTAAATTTGGTTTTGATATTCACACTGATTTTTGAGCTAGCTCGTCCACAAAAATTTGGTAACGCACAGACTAGGGGTTGTTAATTCAGACTAGCAGACATTTTGACAAACAGTTATTATCTCGAAAAATATAATTTTTTCGATGTTTACTTATTAGGGCTTTTTTGTAGACCGAAATGCCATGGTTTCGCTCAATTTTATTAATCAAAATAGTTTCAGCCGTTTTTTAGATATTTCGAAAAAAAGAAGCAAAAAAAACACTTTTTTCATACCCTGTATGGTAAAGTAAAAATGAAAGATTTCAAATAAACCATTACGGTGAACTACTAAAACTCGATATTACCTCAACAATTCAAATTTTACGATCCATTTTTCATGTTTAATAAAAAGTTATTATCTAATCTCTGATAAGAGAGAGATTTAAATTTAGCCCTTTAACTTTCCCTGAGACCAAAACACTAACCTTAGGGCCGTTGACTGTGATTGGACAGTTATCTCTTATCACGAGGCGAGCACAGAACCAACTGAATGAATTGAATATATGAGAGCCAGCTACTCCGATCGACGATTTGATTAGCAGTGATGTTCATTGGCCTTCATCAACGATAAAGCAACATCCATCCAATCCAGCTGGCAAACTCTTTCTCTTTCTAAGATACATCTAGGAAGAAAAGTTTAATGAATCGGCGATTTTTTTAACGTCTTAATCTTTTAAAAAATATAAACTTATTAATATTAATATTGCTTCATATGAAAGAGAAATGAAAAGAAAACATTAAATAGGAAGTTAGCAAGTGATATGGCTACAAATTTATTTTCACACGATAAAAAATAATTTTTATAAAAAATAAATAAAACCGACTTCAAAAAAATTAAATGCAGCAAATAAAATAATAATAACTTAAAAATAAAATAAAATACACTAAAAGGTATAAAATAATTATCTTATTTAATTACAACTAAAAGACGAAATATTAAATGAATCAGAAAATGATAATAAAATTCAATTCATAAATATAGATATTATCTCGAAACGTTTGCGGGTTTTAAATGAATGTTTTAAGATTTTTTATAAAAGATTCTATTTATTATAATTTCGATTATTTGGTCATAAGAATTGGAGATTTACGTTATTTCGTCATTGATAATATCTTCAGAACTTGACCAAATTAATATGGTACCACCCCCTAAGGTACCCTCTATCCAATAAAAAAATAATCATTAAAATCGGTTCATAAACAAAGAAGTTATGCCTGAACAAACATATCAAAAAAGGTCCAATTCCAATGAAAAAAAAACGAGACCAATCGGAATCTAGACTGAACCCAATGCAAAAAAATCATCAAAATCGGCTCACAATTGGCGAAGATATGTGGTAACATAGACACAGAAAAAAAATTCAGTCGAATTGAGAACTTCCTCCTTTTTTGAAGTCGGTTAAAAATAAAAAGAGATTGACATTTTTAATGAGATAATCTCATCACAACGTTTCGATATCTACTTCCGAAATTGTTTTTCATTCCTAATTATGAAAATATGAGGCTACATCAGTCTGCATCTTGTAATTTTTCGGATTTAATATTTAATATTTAATATTATATTATATTAATATTATATAATATTTAATATTTAATATTTAATATTTCGGAAGCACTTAAAAATGCGTCAAGAATTAGCTGTCGAAACGCTGTGATTCTAAATTCAACCACCAAAACATCAAATCTGCAAAATATATATGTAAGTACCTACCAAAATATAGGAACAAAGTATGTACTTTGAAATTTTATTATTATTTAGTTGGTTCATGTCCATTTTAATAATAATTTGTTAAAACATTAATCGTCGTCAAACACGACTAGAAAAAAGACATTTTCTCTATGATTTAAGATTGTTAACCTATTGTAGGATGAATATTATGAATACACTATTTATTGTCTCGATGGTTTCACTATTTTATCAACGATTAATGTTTTAAGTAATTGAGTACTTGAAAAAGTCCTGAATAAGGACAAAACGTCGTTCGAAAATTGATATTTAACATTAATAAAAATAAGCTGACGTGTTCTGATGTGGCCATTCACTTGATTTTACCATACAACCTGGCCTCTAAAATTATTTATAATCATGTAGAGGGGGTCAGTTATTGAATTTTTATACTTCTGGAATCCCACTGATTATGTATACAAAATTTGCTTGAGTTTGGTAAATGGCCAAGATTTTCATTTTTTGACCCCCCCCCCTTTTTTTTTTGGACGGTTAGTTTTTGCATTTTTAGAATTCTGGGGGTCCACTGATTATGTATACAAAATTTGGTTGAGTTTGCTCAAATGGCCTAGATTTTTAATTTTTAACCCCCCCTCCACCCACCTAAATTTTGGGTCGATATGCACCAAAATCTAATCAGCTCTTAGTTTCAATGGACCAAAACCACGTGTGAAATTTGGTTTTGATATTCACACTAGTTTTTGATCTAGCTCGTCCACAGAAATTTGGTAACGCACAGATTAACGGACAACCAGACAGACTAACAGACATTTTGACAAAACAATTATTATCTCGAAAAATTTAATTTTTTCGATGTTCAATTATTAGAGCTTTTTTGTAGACCGAAATGCCATCGTTTCAATCAATTTTTTTAATCAAAATAGTTTCAGCCGTTTTTGAGATATTTCGAAAAAAAGAAGGAAAAACCCACTTTTTTCATGCACGATTACAATACTTGACCATACCCTGTATGGTAAAGTAAAAATTGTCCAAAAAACCCGAAATCTTTTATTTGTTTTTATTATTATTATTATTGTTATATTTTATTTATGATCTCAATGGCAATGCCCATTTGGTCAGATCCTAAGTCATTATATAAATATATATTTTTAAGGAACACGAAACGAAAAGCCGGTTAGAATGTTAGCAAAATCATCCCAGTCGGACTTATAGTTTCTGAGTTATTCACTGATTTTGAATCGTCATGAAAACGTTATATTAAGTTTTTTGAAGTGTCACCCTCTATCTGGCGTGAACTTCTAGAGGTGTTCACATCAAAATAAAATAAAATAAACTTTTTCATTTCTGAGATAGAACTTCTCAAAGTGTCAGGACCAAGGGCGGATCCAGGAATTTTTTATGGGGGGGGAGGGGATGTATATAAGGTGCCCGATGTAGATCTACTTTTTATCTCGGAAGTGGGTCGCGATCGAATTGTCCAAGCAGGGGGGGGGGTCAGAGACGACGCCCCCCCCCCCCCCCCCCACGCACACACACATAGAACTTTATTTTCAATTTTAGAATTTTTTAAAAAAATAAATGTTTTTTTTTTTACAAATTATTTTTGCCAGGCGCGGGCCTCTATGGGGTGGGGGGGTCGCCCCCTCCGCCTCCCCTGGATCCGCCCTTGGTCAGGACACAGACAGGCGATCGCAATACTTCACATTACGATATTCCATAGAATATAAATGTGAAAGTAATAATAAGAACTACTCGATGATTTTAATTAAACTATTGATTAGTAGACAAATTTTAGAATTTAAATTTTTAGACAAGTGTTCTTAGGGACTTGGATTTCAAGAAAAATCGAAAACAACACATAATTTGAATAATAAGGAGAAATCAATGAGTCCTCCCTTAGATGCAAATAAACATATTTATCATTTTCGGCAAACTAAATATTTTCACTATATAAAAATATAGGGGCAACTCCAGTCTGGTGGATAATATTTGGCGTCGGGGCGGGCTCGGTCAGGGTCGGGGACGGCTCGGTCAGGGTCGAGGCCATCACACTCTCGTGGAAGGGAGTGTGGTGGCATAAAGCGGTGGAGTCCCTCATCGCCCTGGGTATATCCCAAAAAACAATAAACGATTTGACATATAGGCCGATGAGGGGATCTCTCCTTAATTTTTACACTTTCAGAAGAAGAACATATTGAGCGGGTGGCGTATGATTATTTTTTGTAAATACAAATAAAAAAAAATGTGAAATGTGAGTCAGGATTAATCCTGGCTCTCTCAGCCACCCGCTCTGAATCTGAATTAATTTATTCTGAAGCTGAAAGTGTGAAAAGTTTGTAAGTAAATTTATATAATGGTCTTTTATCTTTGTAAGAGGCGGCCCGCTCCTCGGAGGCCCAATAACCAAAATAAAATGAAAGCAACTTTTTGTTTCATTATTGAGACATACTCAAGCTCTTAAATTTATTGTTTCACGTTGGATTTAATAAATACATTTTCTGTTCAATTATTACATATTTATAAGTAATTCTAAATAAGGGTCATACTAAATAATTCTGGCGTTTTCTTTGAGATCTTATATAATTATTTAATTAGTTAATTAGAAGATGTCAAATAAAACGCCACTGAATTGTTCACTATCAACCTTATTTTAAATTATTCTATAAATATGTAATAGTTGAACAGAAAATGCATTTATCGTGGAGCATTAAATTTAAGAACTTGAGCAAGTCTCAATAAAGAAACAAAACGTTACTTTGAAATTAATTGTTATTTTGGATTTTTCCTGAAATTCATGTCCCTAAGAACTTTTGTTTATGATTTAAAACATAAATAAATCTTTATGATTTAAAACATAAATCTCATATCTCATGAAATGGAGAAATATAGAAAAGAGAATATCCAGGCGACCACCATTCAAATTGTCGCAAACTCTCAACCTATGAATATATCTTCAATATATTGCCCACCAAAACACAACAACAAAGAAGAAGACTTTCAAAAATTCTTCAAAACACTGGGAAGTAGGTTCCTAGCGGGGGAGACTTCAACGCAAAAAATAGCTCGTTTGGCTCGAGAACCACGACCACAAAAGGCAGAGAGCTAGCCAAAACACTCAAATCCAACAATATGACCTGTATAAGTACAGGGGAACCCACATACTGGCCATCAGACAAAAACAAAATACCCGACCTGCTAGACTTTTGTGTAACAAAAGGCATCGACACAAAAAAATCAACATAATCTCGTGCTTCGACCTTTCCTCAGATCACTCCCCCATCATTCTAGAATTACATAACAAAATACTGATAAATGAAAAAAAGCCAACCCTACACACAAGCAAAACCGATTGGAATAAATTCAGACAAGAACTAGACAAACTCATTTCACTAAAAATTAAACTCAAAACAGAACAAGACATAGATACCGCCGTCGACTCCCTTCAAACTAGTATACAAAAAGCAGCATGGAACGCCACCCCAGGGATATTCAATACAAAACCCAAAGATAAACTACCCGCACACATAGTAAATAAAATTTCTGAGAAGAGAAGACTGAGGAAAACATGGCAACGCGAACGGACAACAATAAATAAAAACCTATTAAATAGAGCCACCAAAGAACTAAAAGACCTACTAGACTACGAAAAAAACTCAAAAATCCAAGAGTACCTAGAAAACCTCACTCCAAATGAAAAAACAGACTACTCACTATGGAAAGCCACAAGAAGATTAAAAAGAGGAAAAGAATTTAACTCACCAATCAGAAGCCAAGCAAATGATTGGGCCCGATCTAATGAAGAGAAATCCCAGGCATTTGCCACACATCTCTCATCAACCTTCCAGCCCTTCCCCTCAAATGACAAGCACATAGATAATGAAATAAGTAAATATATGGACTCCCCTCAACAAATGGACTACCCCATTAACAAATTTACTAGCTCTGAAATAATCGAATTAATAAAAGAAATAAGCCCTAAAAAATCACCCGGACATGACCTTATCTCCGGAAAAATACTAAAAGAAGCCACCCAAACTTGCTACAAAGCCATTACGCAAATATTCAACGCCATAATTCGCATCAACTATTTCCCCAGCTTATGGAAGTTGGCCGAAATAATTATGATACTAAAACCAGGGAAAAAGCCGGACGAAGTAAAGTCATACAGACCGATCAGCCTCCTCCCAATCTTCTCAAAAATCTTCGAAAAACTACTCATGAAGAGACTACACCCAATAATTCAAGAAAGAAGACTCCTCCCAAATCATCAGTTTGGCTTCAGAAGAAATCATGGAACCATAGAACAAGTCCACCGCGTAGTCAACGAAATCCAAATGGCCATGGAGTCGAGGAAATACTGCTCCGCAGTGTTTCTGGACGTGACTCAGGCCTTCGACAAGGTTTGGCACGACGGTCTACTATACAAACTAAAAAGAGACTTACCATACCATTACTACCAAATCATAAAATCGTACCTAAAAGACAGACACTTCTACGTCAAATATGGAACTGACTACTCCAAACTATATCCAATTCAGTCAGGTGTGCCCCAGGGTAGCGCGCTTGGGCCGCTTCTATACCTCCTATACACAGCTGACCTACCCACTACAAATTTGACCACCATTGCAACTTTCGCTGACGACACTGCTATCCTCTCAACCGACAACGACCCCGAACTAGCCTCTCGTAAACTACAAATTACCCTCAATGATATCGAAAAGTGGCTCAACACTTGGAGAATCAACGTCAATGAGACTAAATCAGTTCATGTAACTTTCACCCTAAAAAAGGCTCTTGCCCCATGATCAAAATCTTCAATAAACCCAACCCCCAGGCTAGCGACGCAAAGTACCTAGGAATGCATCTGGACAGAAGGCTAACCTGGCAAAAGCACATCAAGACAAAACGTAAACAACTGGGACTTAAACTCCAAAAATCATACTGGCTAATTGGAAGACGCTCACAAATGACTAAAAGCAACAAAATACTTATCTACAAAACAATACTAAAACCAATATGGACATATGGCATACAACTCTGGGGCTCAGCAGCCGAATCCAACATAGAAATTATTCAAAGATTTCAAAACAAAGTGCTGAGAGCAATCGCTGATGCCCCGAGCTGGGTACCAAACTGCACAATACTAAAAGACATAGAAATCCCCTCAGTCAAAGACGAAATAAGACATCACAGCCACACGTACCTAAACAAACTGACTCACCACCCCAATGAGTATGCTCAAGACATAATATCAACATTACCACCAACAAGATTAAAAAACACAGACCAATCGACCTACCACAGCGCTTCACGTGATCACGCCAAACCTTTTCTTTCTTTTTATATTTTTAGTTTACTTCTAATTTATTTTTAATCATAGTTTAAATACACACATTCACACCTTAATGTAAAGCTCAATGGAGCTCTCATTATTCTACCTCAAATATTGTTAATACTAACCATGTCATTTTTTCATTTATTGTCTGTAAATAAGCTTATTGCCCGCAAGGGCAGATTGCCGATGTATACTATGGAGTCTAATAAAAAAAAAAAAAAAAAAATGTTTTAAAAAATGATGAACACGAATTATATAATTTATTATGGATTTAAATTTGTGTGCATTCTCTCATCCTATTGTAATTTCATGTACTAGATTACTTTACACACCTGATAAAGAGAAGTAATGGTAATATTATAAAAATTAATAGGAGATTTGGCCTTGTGTAGCACCCTTGATCGCGTAACTAATTATTGATTTTAGCAATAATATCATGTTTACAGTATAATTTAAAATTGATTCTATACCTAATAATTGAACAGAGGAAATTTTGTTAAATAAAAACTCATTTCGGAGAAAAGTAACCATTAATTAAGAGCATTGGTTTCCCACTTGGTGCGTATATTTAGAGAGAGACCCAGGTTGAATTTCAGGACTAATTTTTTACACTTCATATTATTTTTTGATTATTAATAATTATTTATTAGATAAGGTTGTTATATCAAACAATTTTTCTTTCTAATTTTAGGTTCATTAATTAGATTTTAATTTAGAAACGAATCAGTCAAATATGTAAAAAAATAAGCTGACGTGTTCTGATGTGGCCATCTACTTGACTTTACCATACAACCTGGCCCCTAAAATTATTTATAATCATGTAGGGGGGGGGGTAGTTTTTGCATTTTTATTCTTCTGGGGTCCCAATGATTATACAAAATTTGGTTGAGTTTGGTAAATGGTTAAGATTTTCTTTATTTGACCCTACACCCACCCCCTCATTTTGGGCGTTTAGTTTTTGCATTTTTAGACTTCTGGGGGTCCACTGATTATGTATACAAAATTTCGTTGCGTTTACTCAAACGGCCTAGATTTTTAATTTTAACCACCCTCCACCCCTCTTAATTTTAGGTCGATATGCACCAAAATCTAATCAGCTCTTAATCTCATTGGACCAAAACTACGTGTGAAATTTGGTTTTGATATTCTAACTAGTTTTTCAGCTAGCTCGTCTACAAAATTTGGTAACGCACAGACAACCAGACTAACTAACTAACTGACATTTTGACAAAACAATTATTATCTCGAAAAATATAATTTTTTCGATGCTCACTTATTAGGGCTTTTTTGTAGACCGAAATGCCATGGTTTCGCTCAATTTTTTTAATCAAAATAGTTTCAGCCATTTTTGAGATATTTCGAAAAAAAGAAGGAAAAAAACACTTTTTTCATGCACGATTACAATACTTGACCATACCCTATATGGTAAAGTAAAAAACTATACATTAACTATTACATAAGATATATAGAGAACTATTCAAAGCAGGGCCGGATCTATATATAAACTTTTTGGGCTGCAGCCCAGGGGCCCGTGGATATAAAGGGCCCCAACAATATTTTATTGTACTAATTTTTTCCTTTATCATATACATCATTATAGAAATGAGTTTTTTGACAAAATGGCAATTAGTTAGATTAATTAGGTAGGCTCCAAAGTAGTGTTAGACCAGGACCCCACAAATTCACGGTCCGCCCCTAATTCAGAGTACCTATAGAAATTTAATTCTGTTGTATATCGATGTTTAGAGTTAGAATAATAAAAAAAATTTTCAGAAACAAATATGTAGGTATTTGATTGTTCAAAAATCTATATGTTTGTAGAAGCCTTTCTCTCAAACAAGTTAACGTAAAAACCGATTTGTATTTTCTGTACAATTTTTTGTAATGGATGAAACTTTACTATGCACTAGAGAGTCCTCAAACACGATCCGCTCACTCTTTTTCAATATTAGCTTTAATCCTATCGTTTAATAACATATCTAGAAATAAATTTTAGGTTGTTTTATCGTATTAAATGTATACAGTTCTTTATAAAAACAATCATAAAGTTTTATCAATTATCCAAACGTTTCGGGAAAATTCTCCTTTTATTAATGAAAAATCAGAAACATATAGTTGCTTTATTATTCTTTCATAAAGCTTCTACATTTTTCTAATTTTTTTCATTAATAAAAGGAAAATTTCTTCTAAAATCTTCAGATAATTGATAAATTAATGATTTTTGATTGATTTTATAAAAAACTGTACTCATTTAATAAATTTACTATCTTTCTAGAAGTATTTAATATTGAAATTTCAAAATTTTGTATTTTACCTTTCTTCTTTGGTAGTTTAGGTCGAAACTTCAATATTTTCATGTCTCTCAGGTCTTTATCTAGTGTAATAACTACACTTTTTTGGAAACAATGTTTTCTTATCTCCGATGACTCTCTTTTGAATTGTGTACCCCTCAATTTACTCTTTCCGAAGTCCTTTCCAAAAAAAGTTCATAAATTTCGGAAAGAAAGCAAACATGGATCTCTAGGTTTTGCCTTCTTCTTCTTCTTCTGTGCTATCATCATAGCGACCGACGGCTTATTTACTGTTCTTCGGGATAATTCCAGTGAGGAAAGACCAAACCAATCTCGTAGGTTTGGAAGCCACAAGATGCACCGACGGCCTGTTCCTCGTTTGCCGTAAATCTTCCCCTGCATTGCCAGATAGAGGATTTTATATTTTTCTGGATTCCTCATTACATGACCAAAGAATTCTAGTTTTCTTTTTTTGATATTAAGAAGCCAACGCGACGTAAAACTTCATCGTTTGCCTTGGCCCTGAAATTTGAAAAGTCATAAAAAATGTTCCATGTGTTAAAAGTAATCTTTTTATTGTTACAGGGTTGATAGATGGAGATGTAAGTACACTAGAAGGCAAATATTAAATTTATTCAAAACAAAAGTATGTTAATAATATGACAGCTTGGATTAAATACTGTTTGAGGATCATAAATAATTAAGTGAAAGGTAGTAATTTAATTTATGAAGTTGTTAAACGAAAAACAAAATTTTATTCGATATTATTTTTTATTATATTTATAATTAAAATTCAAGAGAAAATAATCTGTGTCTAGTTTTATTTGGAGATTTGTACAATTACCTCTAAGGTTAGTTCTAACTTAGTTAACTTCAATGCAGTGAAAACTCAGTGTTGCCTTATTTCTAGGCGCGTCGATAGAAATCTTCCAGGCATATCATTCGATTCAAACTCAGGGATAAAATTTCAATGCTAGGCGTCACACTAGGGTCTGACGTTTCTTGGAATGACCATATCTCAACTACTGCTGAAGCTGCAGCGTGCAAGCTTGGTCTCCAATTACTATTATACGCTATTTTACTCCCAGACAACTTCTTACTCTGTATAAGGCTCAAATTCGTCCCTGTCTCGAATATGGCTCTCATCTGTGGAGAGGGGCCTCCAAGCATTCTCTTGCCACAGTGGATTCAATTCAGAAGCGAGCAATTAAACTAATAGGAGACCCGGCCCTAACAAACCCACTCGACTCCCTGGGTCACCGAAGAACCGTTTCTGCTCTTTCCCTGTACTACAGATACTATCACGGTGTCTGTTCAGTCGAGCTGAAATCAATTATCCCCCCTAAAGCCCTCTTTAAGAGAAACACACGGTTTTTGAACGCTTAGAATCCCTTCGCTGTCAAATTGGATAAAAATCGAACAAGCGTTTTCGCCTTCTCTTTTATTCCTATGACCTCAAGAGACTGGAACTCGCTCCCAGCCACCGTCTTCCCCGCGACTTATAAACTTCAACTGTTTAAGACCTGTATCCACAGATACCTTCGACCCCTACCTAGCCCATAAAATCCCTTCTTCTTCTTCTTTTCCCCTTTTTGGTGTAACTCCTTCTCTCATAATTTTCATTAAAAAAAAAAAAGGAAAGCGGTGTAGGTTTTAAGTGAAACATTATTAATAAATGAATAGTAAATATATAATATATATTATTTGTACAATTTTCTCTTAGAAAAGCTATCTATATTTAATGTGATAGTAAATAATATTAATTGAGGGGGGAACCGCTATCTAATATCGTGTATTTTCATTTCAAAGTGGAAGGATCAACAGATGGGGGCATTATCTAATGTATTCCAAAATAATTTCAAAGACGTGTACACCATATTCCAATCGCGGTTCACCCCTCGATATTAATGTAACTAAATTTTTAAACTATATTATATTATTTAAACCTGTGGTTTCCAACTATGGAGGCCCGCCTACTTCCAGGGGAGGCGCGAGAATTTTTTAATGCAAAATTAATTTTCATGCTATAAATAAGTAAGTATGTACAAATAAATAAAACTATTTATCGAAACTAGTTTTTGAGCTAGCTCGTCCACAAATATTTGGTAACGCACAGACAACCAGACAGACATTTTGACAAAACAATTATTATCTCGAAAAATATAATTTTTTCGATATTCACTTAATAGAACTTTTTTGCAGAGCGAAATGCCATGGTTTCGCTCAATTTTTTTAATCAAAATAGTCTTAGCTGTTTTTGAGATATTTCGAAAAAAAGAAGGAAAAAAGTAGTATAAAGAAAGGTTGAACGGCTGATTTAAACGAATACTTGTACAGAATGTCCCGTGGCTGATTTAGGATTTGTATATGAAAGAAACTGATATTATAAATGAAAATTAATTATGTATTTAGTACCAAATCAAACATTAAACATCCGGGTTTTAGTTTCTATTTTTAAGATTCATATCCATGGTTAAAATTCGGTTCAACGTCGTTTTTGGAAACGCCAAAGCCGATGCTCTCTTGACTGACGCAGTTTTTCACGTAGGCTGGTTTCAACACGTTGAATGTTTTAATCGGTTGTTAATCTTCGACTGGGGCCTGGCCATTGATTACCTGATGCACGGAACTTCTGCACTCACCTTCGAAATTTTCACTAGGTGCGTCACTCAAACGACGAATATCCAATCGTGTAGAAAATTGTCTACGGGCAATGGCGCAAAATAAAAAAATAAAACTAAAAATAAAAAATAAAACCCTTAATGTTTGATTTGGTACTAAATACATAATTAATTTTCATTTATAATATCAATTTCTTTCATATACAAATCCCAAATCAACCACGGGACACCCGGTATATTTGTGAACAATATATTGTATTATTAAGAAAGATTCTAAATTTAAGGTCAAAATTTCAAAGATTTTAGTAAAAATAATTTTATGTTGCTTATTAGAGGGGTTTCAACCCCTCAGGAGTTGAACCTGAGAATCAACATGCTTTCCGGGCAGTTGATCTCAGGTTCCCCTCTGATAAGCAATATAACATTATTTCTACTAAAATCTTTGAAATTTTGACCTTAAATTTAGAATGATTTTTAATAATATATTTGGTTTCAGCCATCTAGGTGATATTTTTCAAATTTTTAACAAAAGATACTTAATTCTTTCGATTTACTAAATATATTGTATGTTTTTGGAATCGTGTATTTTTATATTGTTGATTTAAAAATTGTGTAAATGTTTTATACTTACTTTATATAACTGTATTTGAGCGTAAAATAAATAAATTTTAATATTAATTCCATTTTTAAATTGATTATTTCCAATTTTAATTTGTTTAATCCCATTTCGAAGCTGAATAAATAGGCAGATGCTGGTATAAATAGACAGATGAAAAATAAATAAAAGATTGAAGTAGTTTTTGGTGACGGACTGGTAATTGAATTGAATGGATTTTGATGAGGCATTCCAAGGTTAAAACAAAAGAGAGAAAATTATTTCTATCTTTTTATTCAAAGCCGACATTTCGGTTATTTCTTCCCTCCTTCTTCGGGGTTTTGAAAGAACAGTGAAGGAAGTATAACGTGACACTCCCCCCTGTCTCCTCTCTCAGGGCCAGTATGGTATGTCGGTTGGAAAAGTCTTTGTAAAAGTTGACAAAGGGTAAACATTAGAATTCACCTTGTGCTCGACGGGATGGCCAATCAGATGACTCACACACTTCATCTAATTGACCATCCGGAGGGGCACAAGGTGAATTCTAAGGTTTTACCCTGTGTCAACTTTTAGAAATACTTTACCAACCGACATGCAACCTGGCCCTCAGTGCCAGTAACAATATTCTACAATTTTTCATTTACAGGAGAATTCAGCTAGATTCTGCTGGTAATGAAATATTGTAGAATATTGTTACTGGCACTGAGGGCCAGTTGTATGTCGGTTAGTAAAATCTTGTAAAAGTTGACAAAGGGTAAAACCTTAGAATTCACCTTGTGCCCGGTCGGATGACCAATTAGATGAAAGTGTGTGTATTTGTGTCATCTGATTGGCCATCCCGCCGGGCACAAAGTGAATTCCAAAGTTTTACCCCTTGTCAACCTTTACAAAGACTTTACCAAACGACATAGAGTATAACTGGCCCTGAGAGAGGAGACTTAGGGTCATGTTATACTTCCAAAACCCTGAAGAAGGAAGGAAGAAACATCCGAAACGTCGGCCCCGAACAAAAAGATAGATATAATTTTCTCTCTTTTTTGAACCTTGGACTGCCTCATCAAAATCCATTCAAAAAAAAAATTGTTTTTTTTGTCTTTACGAAAGTCATTATCTTAGAAACAACTGAATCTGATTGATATATAATTTAACTTCTTCTATAGGTAATTATTAAGCTATCACCATTAAACATTATTTTTTATCATAGATCAAAAATTTAAGATTTTAGTAGAATATTTTTATATTGCATATCAGAGGGCTTCGTCCCCTCAGGAGTTGAACCCGAGCACTAATACGCTTCCCGGGCTTGTTAGTTCGACCCTCGAGACAAAAACACTCTGACATGCAATATATTAAAGATTGATTATTATTTTTTATACTTATCTGTATCACATTTATTCATCAAAACACGAGTTAAATATAAGCTAGGTCGTAAGTTGTTTTGGTCTTTAAACACAGCCGTTTTGATTCAGGTAGTTTTCCATTTTCACGTAGTTTAGGCTTTATTAAAATAGTATAGATGAAATACGTGTTTTTCAAACAGCCAGTGGTATTATTATAGCCAAACAAATATATGTATTGAAATGATTAGGAAAATAGAAGTCTCATTATGTCAAAATATTCAGTATATTTTATTTATATCAAATATCTATGAAGTTCCTCTTTGCCTTGTGTAAATTGAAGGATTTTTCGCCTGCGCAGAAGGAAATTATCGGTCGGCTATCCGAGCGGACTTTTTAAACTTTGAAAAAGCTTATATGAGCGGAACTTTCAAAAAATTTTAATCACAATTGAATAAATTTAACACTAGAAGGAAGAGAATTTCGACCTACAGCCAACGGCGCCTTGGTGTTTTTTGATCTTTTAACATTTTAGAGACCCTAAAATGTAGTTATTTTTAATATTTTTTTATTATTTTATTCCATTGAATGGAATCAACCAAATCCTAAAGCGGCCCATACACGTGACTGTCAGTCAGATTGAATCAATCAGACTGTCATTCGTTACTTCAATCATTCAGAACCCTACACGATTCCGACGGACAGTCAGATTGAAGTTTTTTTTGGCTCATTCTACAGTGACAAACAGCGAAGAGTGATGAAAAGAATGCCGATACCATTACACGCTTCATTCAGACTGTTAATCTCTCCTTCTTTTTATATGGTTGAAGCTCTAATTTCAAAATATCTGGAAATCTGTCAATCTCGTTCATCAGTCCATCAGTCATACCCCTACACGCTCAATCGGAATGTCAATCCTAGATAAGACTGACAGTCCGAATGATCGTGTAGGGGCCGCTTTATAGAAGAAATCAAAATGGAAATAAACAAGAATAAAACCAAGGTTCTAGTTTGTACAAAGAAAGAACAAACGAGACACTCTCGACCTAGACAAACTGAATAAATGGGGCTCCCAAAATTTAGTTAACTTTAATTCAAATAAGACTCAATGTTGTCTATTTTCTAGGCGCGAAAATAGAGATTTCCCTGATATTCACTTCGATTCGAATACCCTGAAAATGTGTGACAGCCTATCCATGTTGGGCGTCTCTGTCGCATCTGACCTGTCTTGGAATGAACACATCTCCTCTGTGGCGAAATCTGCAGCAAGGAAGATTGGCTTCTTATTCAGGTCCAAGCGATTTTACAAACCCCCACAACTTCTCACCATCTACAAGGCCCAAATCCGCCCCTGTCTCGAATACGGCTCTCATCTGTGGAGAGGAGCCTCAAAATATTCTCTTGCTACCCTTGATGCAATTCAGAAACGAGCCGTCAGGCTAATTGACGATTCTACCCTCACCGACTCCCTCGACTCGCTGACTCATCGAAGAGATGTCTCCGCCCTTTCCCTTTTCTATAGATACTATCACGGCAGGTGCTCTGATGAGATAAAATCAATAATTCCCCCCAAAGCATGCTTTGCACGCAGCACACGTTTTGCCGACTCCCAACACTCTTTCGCGGTCAAATTAGAAAAGTGCCGGACCACTTCATTCGCGAATTCATATATCCCCATGACTTCAAGGAACTGGAACTCCCTCCCAGCCTCTATCTTTCCCAGCACCTATGATCTTCAAACCTTCAAAACCAGGGTGCATAGACACCTACGTCTACACCCTCTCACTTAATCAACTTTCCCTTCTCTTCGGTAATGCAAGGGTCTTTCGAGATCCATAGGGGCTACATCTTTACTGGTGCACCCCTTCTTGCATTCGATTGCATTAAAAAAAAAAAAAAAAAAAAGAATGCATCAAAATTGACCAAGAAAATAAAAGGAGTTAAGGAATTCCGCTATCTAGGAAGTAAAATATGACATGGGATGGGAAGAAGGAAAAAGAAATTAAATCATAAATTACCCAACCTAAAATGGGATTTAATTCAAAACAAAAACTGCTATGCTCCTCCTCAATCAGCTTAGAAAACAGGAAGATGCTATTAAAGACATATGTATGGAGCATAGCCATGTACGTGTGTGATACCTGGACAATTGGAGAAGTGGAGAGAAAAAGACTGGAAGCTTTAAAAATGTGGTGCAACAGAAGAATGATGAATATCAAATGGAATTACAAATGAATAAGTTCTTGGAAGAATCGGAGAAAGAAGAACCTTGTGGAACAGTCTGAGGAAGAGAAAGGGTCAGATGATGGGGCACACACTGAGACATGGGGGACCGCTTAGGGATATTTTGGAGGAGAATGTGGGAAAGAAAAGAGGAAGGTCCAGATTAGAAAATTTTGACCAAATAATTAGGGAAATGGGATGCCAGACATTTAGAGAGGTCAAACAGCTGGCGGGCACAGAGCCGAGTGGAGACGGGTGGTTGCGTCAAATCAGACTTAAGGCGCATTCACACTACGCTGACGTGACGTGTTAACACGTCAGCTGACGAGTGCAAAAAAATTAAACCATTATTTTAAATAGAAGTGTGCATACTACGCTGTCACACGACACGTCAGCGTAGAGTGCACACTTCTATTTAAGATAATGGTTTAATTTTTTTGCACTCATCAGCTGACATGTCGTATTAACATGGCTTAACGAGAATGTCAGCTGATGTGGCCCCCTGGACCCCCACCCCGAACCATTACCACAGGACCCCACCCCTGCACCCAGTTTTTGCTTTTCTAGCTCTCTAAAAGTCCACAGATTATGTACACAAAATTTGGCTGAGTTTGCTCCAAGGGCAAGAATTTTCATTTTTTTGACACTCTTCCCATGTTTGGGAATTTTTTTAAACAAAAGTTGTGAGAAATCACATCCCCTACAGCTTTACTCATAACAAAATTTGCCGTAGAGTTAATAGTTTAGGGGTTTTAATATTAATAATTTATTATTATTTTTTTTTATATTATTTATTTATTTCCCTTCCTCCAATATTAGGTTGGTGGAAGGAAAGAAGTTATCGGGGGTTGAAAAATATAAATATTTACTTTACTCCTATACTACTAAAGCGCATTTGTGCCTGCCTCTGTATGTACCTACCTATCTATATAGGTACATTGTACCTATGTCCGTCCCCCAACAAAAACACTCGTCATGGTTACCAATTTAAATGAATTTATTTATATATATAAAACTAGCTGCAAGGCACGCCCCCTGGACCCCCAGCCCACGAACCCCACCTCCACCCACCACCTCACCCCCCGGATCATGCCTCCCGTCCCACACCAGCACCCTAGCACCTCCCACCATCCGCACCATGCACCCATGCCCAACCCCCACACCCCATACCCTAACCCCTCCCCACTCCATTCCACCCCCGCACCCAGTTTTTGCATTTCTAGCCTTCTAGTGACCCACAGATTATGTATACAAAATTTTGTTGAGTTTGGTCCAAGAGAAAGAATTTTCATTTTTTGACCCCTCCCCCATTTTAGGTGGTTAGTTTTTGCATTTCTAGCTCTCTAGAGCCCCAGAGATTATGTATAGAAAATTTGGTTGAGTTTGCTCCAAGGGCAAGAATTTACATTTTTTCACCCTCCTCCCCTTTTTGGGTGGGTTTTTGGGGAAATTTTTTTAAACAAAAGTTATCAGAAATCATATCCCCTACAACTTTGTTTATCATAAAATTTTCCATAGGGTTAATAGTTTAAGAGTTATTTGATAATTTTCATTCGTGCGCCCCCCCCCCCCCAAATAAAAACCCTTTCTGGGGTCAAAATATCAAAACGTTATATAGCTAAAAACGTAAGTTAGAACCCAGATAGCAATTTAAACTTGAATCCAACTTGCAACAAGTTTGATGTGTCAGAAGTGGAAGCTTGTGGCAAGTTTGTCGTGGCAAGTATATACACTTGAGGCAAGTTTGAATCAAACCTCCTAGTTTCCCAGCGACAAGCCTGCACGTTGTTTGTTTTTGCAAAGCATATGCAACTTTGACATAACATGCTTGCATGTTGTTTGTTTTTGCAAAGCATATGCAACTTTGTCTTAACATACTTGCAGGGTGTTTATTTTTTTAAAGTATATGCAACATTGACATAAGTAAGTTTAACCTACTAAAAGAAAATCGACTATAATTTAAAAAATCAGTTATTTACTTATTGTTCCTTGGAGAATGTCATCTTTAGGTGAATGTCATCAATAGACGATAGGTGCTTCTACCTTATTGGCTGATTCATTGTTAAATTAGAAAGAAGTAAATATTGGGCAGGAAAACACAAGGGAAAAAAGGGTTACATTTTTCGGCCCACCAAAAAACGTATTCAGAACGACAAATTTGGAATTGCAGGCGACAAAAAAAATATACAACGACCAAAAATTGATAAAACGACAAAACATGTAAACAAACGGCAATTATTGCAATTTCAGATCGAAATATGTATTGGCACTACAAATTACTGGCAAACCACGTCCGTTCAAAATTTGACAGAAAATTTAAGGTTATATAAACTATACAAACCATGTAAAAATATCCTGATAAAGATTGCGTATATTTTATCAAGGTAATATATATATAAAATATAAAACATTTTTTAAAAAAATTTTATTTTTATTTTTTACCCTTACAGTATAATGGAAGAAATTTTTTGTTTGGAAGATTATGAGGAGGATGAAAATAATGAAAATGTCAATTTCAAAGTAAAGTCATTAAGGAAAAGAACTAAAGGACGTAACTCGCATTTTGTAAAAGATTTTAAAGAATCATCAGAAGCAGAAGAATATATCAAAAATGAAAATTCATGGTGCAAAACATCAAAAAAGAACACCTTAGATGGTGAAAAAGTAGAATTTCGATGTAAGTACGGAAAATATCGGAAGCGTGAGTGCCCCGCAGCCATTTATTTATTGTATCATGCATCAAGTATGAAAGTTTCTCTTTTTACAACGAACTGTAAACATCTACATTTCAAAAATAATCCTGTCCGTGGGTTAGACCACAGTACAAAAAAATTTATTGAAGAGCTATACAAAAACCTAATGCAATATTAGCTGCATTTAGAAAAGAAAATATTGCAGAACCACCCAAAACGCGATTATCAAATTTTTTACGCTTATTAAGAGCAAATACATATGGGCCAAGTACTATTACTGGGAATGAACTCAATGAATGATGTAAAGAAAAAAGTGCCATACCAGATGACATGGATAAGATATTTGTTTTGGACTTTTTAGTAAATTATGATTATGAAAATCAAGACATTAAAATTGTTTTGTCGACAAAAAGATTGTTAGAAAATATAAATAAATCTTGTATGGTACAAACTGATACAACTTACAAGTTAATCTGGGTTACCCAGTAACAATTATGGGAAGTAGTGACAAAAATAAAACTTTTCATCCATTTGTTGTATCAGTTTGTAACACAGAAAACGAAAATGATTTTTCATTTATATTTTCTGCGATTCATAAATATAATAATACATGGAAACCAACCATATTACTTGCCGATGCAAGTAATGCTATTACAAATGGTTTTAACAAAAATTTAATGGCCCTAATGTTAGGTTAATGTGCTATTTCCATGTTATACAAGCAATAGAAAAAAATTAAGGATGGTAAAAAATTCTGCTGAAATAAAAAGTGATATTAGTATGCTACAACTTTGCAATAGCGTGCATATTTTTGAAAAAGCTTGTCAATTATTTTCATTAAAATGGTGTAACATGCAGCCTGACATTGATATATTCTTAGAATATTTTCAGGAGGAATGGTTAAAAAAAAATTCATATTGGTACGAAGGAGCAGCTCTTAGTTATCCAAGTACTAATAATGGCATAGAGGCAACAAATGCTGTCATAAAAAAAGAACACACATTAAGAGAACGTCCACCTGTAGGGCAATTTTTAAATAATCTTGACAATCTTTTGTTAAAATGGTCTAAAGAGAGAGATCCTCTTTTACCAAATTATAAAGAATTTTCTCTTAGACCGACCATTTCCATGAAAGATTGGACCGAAGCATATCAATGGGTATTATTAAACAAAAATGTAAGAATTTTAGATGATAAGTTTTATATTTCATCTTCAAATTGTGAAGCCGAAGCCATTTTTACGGAACTGTTTACTAAGTTTACAGAAAACAATTGGGATACATTCGACGACTTTAAAAAAATTAATTTTAGTATTTGGGTGATTGAAAAGAAATATGATGAATTTGTGTGTTCCTGTCCTTCATTTATGAAAAATTATAAATGTAAGCATGTTTTAGGACTTAAAATTCGACTGAAAATGGTAAACGTTCCTCAAGAAGCCAAAACTATGCCATTGGGTAATAAACGTAAAAGGGGAAGACCTGCAAAAGCTAGAAAGGCTTTAATTGTTCAGAATTGACAAATATATTGCATTCTCACTCATATTATACGTTTAATGACTTAATGTGCATTATTTACCAAATATTTTAGTTATTTTATTTTGATTATTGCCAGTATTATTTACAATTATATTTGTATTATTATATTTACATTAGATTTAATTATAATATTTACTAATTTTCTTAAATATATTTATTTACAATTATATTTATATTTACATTTGACTTAATTATAATGTATACTCGTTTTGTTAAATAAATTTACTATAAATAAATTTCTGGTTTATTTATTATTTAATACTTAATAATAAATAAGCATCTCTATACAAGTAGTGCAAATAAGGAAAATATAACCTATAAATTTGACGGTTGTCGATTGTCGCTTTAAAATCTATTTTTGTTTTGCTTAAAACATAATTTGTCGTGACATGAATAGTTTGTAAGGATATCTAATTTGTCGTGCTAAATACCTAATTTGTCGTTAATTTTACTACTTTTACAGCTGACAATTTGTCGTGTAAATTACGTTTTTTGATGGGCTATTATTTATTCCCCGAAAAAAAATAACAAAAAACAAACCATTGATTTAATCTTTTTTTAATCCTTTTTATTTGATTAAAATTATAAAAAATCAAATAATAAAATATAAAAAACAACACTTTCTCTTTGTCATTTCTTAAATCTTATTTTGTATTTGACCTTTATTTTCTCTCTCTAGTCTGAAACAAATAAACAAGATTACTATATAATATTTAAGACATAAAATTATTAGTGAATTATAGAGTTTTGTCAAACCATCAGATGCTGCAAGGAGCACTTGTCATAGTTAATAGTATCTAAGCTTCCTACACATCATGTATGCGGTGTTTTTGTTTTGTTTATTGAATCGCATTGTTATTATTATTATTCTCTATACTCATGTTTCTCTTTTGTATTAATCTTTAAGTTAATAAAAACCTAATACAGGTCGTTTTGTCTAATTCTTTACAATTTTATTAACTTAAAGATTAATACAAAAGAGAAACATGAGTATAGAGAATAATAATAATAACAATGCGATTCAATAAACAAAACAAGAAACACCGCATACATGATAATGTAGGAAGCTTAGATACTATTAACTATGACATTCTCCCCTCCAAAATTATAGCTCGTAATCTTCGAGGTAGGCTGGCTTTCTACGAGTGCGTTGAGGTTTACCAGAGTACACTCTGGCCGGGGAACAACCTTGTTGTATCTTGGAAGTATCTTGTTGCTGGGGAGAGGCTGGTTCGAAAGGGACACTGGTTGGGGAACGACTGATGGAAGTATCTTGTTGCTGGGGAGAGGCTGGTTCGAAAGGGACACTGATTGGGGAACGACTGATGGAAGTATCTTGTGGCTGGGGCAAGACGGGTTCGACACTCCGTGATTCATGTGGCCCCAGGCTACTTTCTTGTGAAGCATTTGAATCATCTGCGTCAAGTGTAGGATGTTCTTCCGTGAGAGTTGTACTACCTCTTGGAGCGAGATGTCGGATGGAGACAGTAGCCTCAGTACCATCTTTCCTTCTAATTCTAGCATATTCAGGATTGGCTTGAAGTAGTTCTGCCTCTTCTACCAGATCTTCGTATTTGCTCGAACGTACATTCTTTTTGACTAGGATTGGGCCTGGTTTTAGCATCCACGCTGGTAATGTTGCTCCATTTGAGGATCTGCGTGGATAAGAGAATAGTCTCTCATGAGGTGTACAGTTGATGGAGGTGCATAATAGAGATCTCACAGCATGAAGTGCTTCTGATAGTACTGTTTCCCATTTAGACACAGGTAGATCTTTACTTTTTAATGCCAGGTTGATAGCTTTCCAAATTATACCGTTGTATCTCTCCACCTGGCCATTTCCCCTAGGGTTGTATGGAGAAGAATGGCTACTAGCAACTCCGAGAGAATAAAGAAATGATGAGACTTCATGAGAAACGAATGCTGAACCTCTATCTGAATGAATAAACGCAGGCAAGCCAAATATTGAAAATAGTTGAGTAAGGCAGTTAATGACAGTAGTCGAGCTAACATCCGAACATGGGAAAGCAAAGGGAAAACATGAGTACTCATCTACTATGGTCAGGATGTATTTATTTTTACTATTGCTGGGTAAGGGGCCTTTAAAATCTATGTTCAGACGTTCTAGAGGAGCCGTTGCCTTAATGAGTTGACCTTGGTATCTGAAAAATCTTGGCTTGACTTTCGCACAAATTGGACATTTTGACGTTATTTTCCTAATTTCTTCAACCGAGTAGGGTAGGTTCTTTGATCGCACCCAGTGGAGCATTCTAGTCACTCCTGGGTGGCAAAGAGACTGATGAAGCTCGTTGAGTTTGTCTAAGGTATAAATAGCTCCACAAATACGGGAAAGCATATCCGCTTTAACATTCTCTTTTCCTGGACGATATATGATTTCAAAGTCATAGGGCGCTAATTCCATACGCCATCTCATTATCTTGTCGTTTTTTATTTTGCTCGACTGTTTCTTATTAAAGATAAAGGATAAAGCCTGTTGATCTGTAATCAGCTTGAATGATTTAGCCATTAAAAAGACTCTCCACTTCTTCAGAGCTTCTACTATGGCTGCAGCTTCTTTTTCCACTGCAGAATGAACTTTTTCAGATTTAGATAATGTCCGTGAGAAAAACGCCACCGGTTTGTTATTTTGGCTCAGCGTCGCTGCCAATGCAGAACCTGAGGCATCAGTTTCAACGATAAGAGGTAAGTCATCTGAAATGGTAGTTACGAGAGCGTTAGCGATTTCGCGTTTAATGCTCTCAAAGTCTTCAAGAACTTGATGTCCCAGAGGAAAAGATTTTGAATTAATTAAATTTTGAATTTTCTCCGAAAAATTAGGTATCCACTTTGCGTAATATGCAAACGAGCCCATGATACGTTTCAGAGAGGCTGAATTAGTTGGAGGAGGCAGTTCAAGAAGGGGCTTCAGTCTATCGGGATCAGGTCTAATTGTCTGGTAACTTATAAGATGACCAAGAATATTTATACTCTTTCGCGAAAATTTACTTTTAGTTTTATTTATTACTATTCCATATTGTTCAACAATATCAAGAAATTTGGATAGATTATGATCATGCTCTTGCTGCGACTCTCCACAGATCGTTATATCATCTAGATACGCATAAGTTTTCGGCAGATTTTCATCGTGAATAATTTTATCTATAGCACGTTAGAAGCAAGCTACTCCGTTAGTAACCCCAAAGGGAATTCTCGTGAATTCATAAAGCTTTCCACAGGCCTCGAATGCCGTAAAGGGTCTGTCTGCGGGTATTATTGGAATCTGGTGATATGCATCTTTCAGGTCAATAGAGCTGAAAATCTTATTCTTGGCAACTTTTCTGATCAAAACATCTACGTTCGGTAAGGGATACGCATCAAGTAAAGTAAATCTGTTAATAGTTTGGGAATAGTCAATTACTAACCTTTTCTTATGGTTTTCATTTTTCGCTACAAGAACTTGAGCACGCCAAGGGGATGAACTTTCTGTGATTACTTCTTCTGAGAGCAATTTAGATATTTCTCCGCGGATGAACTGGTTGTCTTCATCTGAATAATGTCTTGACCTTGTTGCGATAGGCTTGCAATCGGGAGTTAAATTTCCAAATAGACGAGCCGGAGGTACATTGGCAGCGGATGAGCTACAAATCTGCAGAGATTCACGTTGACCTCCGAACGTCATGTCCACGCTGGAATGTAGGCTCAGAATATCGTGCCCTATGAGAACATTGGCACACAGTTTCTTGAGTACGGAAAATTTATATCGCGGGTAATAGTGCTTTGAGAGCCTGAGGTCTTCTACTACAAATCCTTCAAGGTTTGAAGAGAGAGACGTGTTGGCCATAGACACTTGACCATCCCCTGGATAAAGGTTAAGCTGGTTATATGTAATCTAAAACTTACCTTCTTGTTGAACTTCCCTATGGATAAAGCAAAAATATTTCAATACAGTAGATATAAAAATAGAGATTTACTAGAAGAATCTTAAGTTCAAAAAAATAAAAAAACATTAAATTATAGATAAATATATTATAAAAGTGGAAAACTTACCCATAACCTCTTTCTCTGTTATTTATTTAGATTTCTTGAAAAATAATATGTATATAAAACTATTGATAATAAAATAAGGATTTTGGAGCTTATATGTCAATGTATAAATAAACTGATATTTCTTTTATTTCTTATATATTTAGGTATATAAGTTGTTTATTTTGAAAGTCCATTCGATTTTCGAGACATGTAAGCCACACTCTAGAATTAAATAAAAATAATTTTAATTTTAATTGATAATAATTTTAATAATACCTCGCAAGTATTCCGCCCGTTTGAATTCTGGATTAAAAAAGTAGTTACTTTTTTTAGAAAATGCTTATAATTATATTAAAAATAAACTAGATTGACAGTTTAACGGTTAAACATAGACTAAACGATTAATATATTTGTGGCTAGATGGCGCCAACGAACAAGCAAGTAAGCAAGTTTGTAGCAAGTTAGATAAAAACTTAATAATTCACCCTTGAACATTCAAGATTGCTACAAAATTACCACAAACTTATCTTGTCATATTTGACATGGCAATTTAAATTCAAACAAAAGTTAAGTTTGCGGCAAGTCTAAGTGCTATCTGGGAAGAGATCTGATGTAAATATGAAATTTCATAATAATCCCTTCAGCCGTTTTTACGTGAATCGTGAGCAACTTTTCGCGGAAACCACTGGAACAGACAGACATACAGGAATTTTGTTGAGGGTGTTTTCGTTCATAACTTTGCTTGAAACGTGTGCAACCAAAATTTGGCGTGATTTGGAGCAAATGTACAGACAAAACCTTCATTTTATATATATATAGATTAGATTTTGTCTGTACATTGGGGTGGTGGTGTGGGTGGATTTCGGGAAGGGGTGGGTTCGAGGGGGCTCCAGGGGGGTCCAGGGGGCCCCATGGCTAGCAAGAGGGTCGCCAAAGGCCTTGCAGATAGTATTTAATAAAGATGGAAATAGCCGCATGGAGGTAAACGAAAGGATTATAAAGGGTAGAAAGATAACAAGGGCCTTGCACCTAGTTTTATGGGACAAAACAATTAGGAGATTCGAGCAATAAAATCTTTACCGGGAATATTATATTATTAATATATTATATATATATATTAAAATCTCTTTTCAAATGACATTTGGCTAGAATTATCGAAAGCGCCATCTGCTTTGAGCTTTGCTCGCCAGCCACCCGCAGCTGGGCAGATGAAGTATCTTTTATCTATGAGATGGACGCGAGGTGATAGACCACTTTCACAATTATCCATTTACTTAAATAAAGGTTAGTAAGCGAAATGTATTAAAATATTATTTGAAGTAAGAAATACATTATTTTAATTGTTATTCGTAATTTTATTTTCAGGTTTACATGCTGTATTGCAAGTATTTTTCAAATCAGTTGTTTTGAAAGACAAAGAAGCTTGTCTGTGGGCCGTCGGACGGGCGCGTGCACTGGTCTGTCTGCCCCACACAGGAGCAAGATGATAGTGGCGGATTCCTTCAAAGTGACGGAGACGAAAGTATGGAACGCGTTGCCGGTTGAATTGAAGAGGATAGTGCGCCCTGAACCTTGTGAGGCAGAAGTCCCCCGGCACTTAGCCTAGCAGTGTAATATTGTTTGCTATTATTCTAAGTTACTTTATTGGAATGTTTTATGTTACGCTAATAAAAATAATGTGTTATTTAATTTTTGTAATATTTCGATGTATATATTGTACGATAAAGGGGCCTAATGGCCCTATAGATACAATTAAATAAATAAATAAACTATCATCATAAGACTGATCTCACATTTTTTTTTTTTTTTTTTTTTAATGCAATCGAATGCAAGAAGAAGTGCACCAGTAAAGATGCAGCCCCTATGGAACTCGAAATATTATTGTAATGTATCTGTACTTGCCATTTTATATTAATAAACGAAACTTATTTCATCATAAAATATTATTTCTTATTCATTTTTCCTGCAATATTCCTGCAACATCCGCAATACTCCTGCAAGATTCGCAATGTTCCTGCAACATTGCTGCAATGTTCCTCTCAACGTTGCTGCAATGTTCCCGCAACGTTGCTGCAACGTTCGTGCAAAGTTCAGAGGCGGACATAGGAATGTTGCTGCAACGCTGCTGCAACGTTCCTGCAAGGTTCCTGCAACATTGCTGCAACGTTGCTGCAACGTTCATTTCTGTCTGGGATAGTACTCTGGAGGCACCGAGCGATGCTCGGTAACTTCTTCCTTCAGTTAAAACCTTTATTTTAATATTATTTTTAATTTAAAATTCTGATAAAAAGGTCGACTTTTATTTGAGAGCCGTTTTCGAATTAAAAAAAATACAAATATATATAGTATTCGCCCACTCTACTCCCACCCCGCTTGACCCCACCCAAGAAACCTCGCCCTACCCCCGGATCCTCCACCACTGCACCCCACCTCCTGCACCTGTTTTTATTCAACCAAATGATTCATTTTTATTCATCCAATTGTTAATAAATAAAACTATAAATGTGTTGTTTTTTCAGAAAATTGAGACCTGCTTATGTGAAATATATTTTTAAATAAATTCTTGATTATTTTTTATTTTATTAAATAAATAAAGTTCTTTATAAAAACAATTATAAAATGTTTATTAATATTTCAAACGTTTTTATGGAGAACAAAATATGTTAAAATCCACAATCACAATACTTCTTCAAGGCCTTTGAGAAAAAAGGATTAACCCGACCCATTGTCTGTCTGGACACAAAAGGAAAAGGGAAACCTCTTTTAAAACCCTAAGAATGGGATTTGTCTATCTGAGAATAATTAATTTGATTACGAAAAAAACCATCAAAAACAATTTTGTCGAAGATGAGACCGTGACAGATCGAATTGAACATATTTTTGCCTTTCTGCGCATTAGAGAGTAGGGGAAAGAGTTAACTGCATCTGAGCTATATTAGGGAACGTCCTTAAGTCTCAATTAAAACCTTAAAAATATATTTTCCCACAATTACGCGATTAACGCGATCACTGTTCATAATTAATGTATATATATATATAAAGCGGTTTGTTCTACAGCATGCGCCGTTTTCCGCATCCAACACGCCAATTCTCTCTATCCAGGATGTCTTGCTCTTGTAGTTGCCTACTGGTCATTGCCTCATCTACTCCCTGCTTCCACGTTCGTCTCGGTCTTCCTCTTCTCCTCCGTCTTTCCGTGGGCATCCAGGTCCATATTTTATGAGGCCACCTATCTTCCGGCATTCTTTTGAGGTGTCCGTACCATATTAATCTCTTCCTTTCTATTCTATCTATTATGTCGTTTTCCATTTTCATTTTGTCCCTTATAGTTGTATTTGGGATATGCTCCAATCTCGACACTCTGCAACTCCTTCTCATCGCATCCATTTCGAGCGCTTGTAATTTTTTTCGTTTTTCTTATTCATGTCCCATGTTTCTGAATTGTATAGGGCTATGCCTTCCACTATGGACCGATATATATATTTTTTTGTGTCCTGTTTGATCCCTTTGCTCCACCAGACCCCATTCAGTTGCCCAATAGCTCTTCGACCTTGACAGATTTTATTTTTAATATCCCTCTCACAGTTTGGCTCCTCGCTAAAGACAGATCCCAAATATCTAAATTCCTTACAGTTTTTTATCACTTTTCCATTGATATCCAGATTTTCCCCCTCTGTCCCGACCGTCAGGTATTCTGTTTTTTTAAAGTTTATTTCCAGTCCCCATCTATTATATTCCTCTTCCAGTTTACGGGTCATGTAGCTTACGTCATCTATATCTGCTGCAATAACAACTTGGTCATCCGCAAATAATAATGTGTAGAGGTACGACTCGTCAATTTGTAGTCCCATTGATCCACATTTTTTTGTCCATTCTTGCAGGGCATATGAGACATATATTCGAAATAGAGTAGGAGACAGACAACATCCTTGCAGTAGACCTTTATTTGTTTGAAACTCATCTGATATCTCATTCTTTATTTTAACTGCTGATCTATTTTTTATATATAGATGTTTAACCGCGTCGATATAGCGCCTATTGATTGTTGTTGTCTCCAGTACTTTTATCATATTTTGTCTTGGAACACTATCGTAGGCTTTCTGTAGATCAACAAAAATGAGGTGGGTTTCTAGGTTTCTTGCATGTCGTTTTTCAATGAGGTTTCGTAGACAGAATATGTTATCCGTGCATGATCTTCCAGCTCTAAAGCCGCTCTGCTCTTCAATGTCGTTCCATTCCTTTTCTATTCTTTCCTTTAGTATTCGTCCATACAGCCTACCAATTGTACTCGTTACACTTATACCCCTATAGTTGTTACATATTTTTCTATCTCCCTTTTTGTATATTGGCGTGATCCACGCTTGAGTCCATTCCGAAGGTAGTTCACCTGTTCCGTTTATACATTCATTAAATATCTCTGATAGCATTTCAATAGTTTCTTGTGGGCTGTGTTTAATCAGTTCAATTGGTATGCCTCCTGGACCAGGGGCTTTATTATTTTTCATACTCTTCATAGCCTTTTGAATATCCTCAATCGTTATCTCCTCTACTTCTTCTGTCGCCCTTTGTCCTAGTTCAATTTGTTGTTTATAATTTTCTCTGTTTTCTTGTAGTAAAAACTGGAAGTGTTCTCTCCATTCGTTCATTTTAATTAATGATAAATTGCAATTTTCTTGCAAATTTTGCCTGGTCCTTGATATTATTTTCCAAGCTTTTCTCGACCTCCCACCCGTACCAATAAATCTGTCAACCTCTTCACACGCTTTAAGCCACATTTCATTTTCTTTTCATTTACCCGTTTTTTTACTTCCGCCCTGGATCTTGTATATATTTTTCTGTCTTCTGGATCATTTGTGTTCAACCATCTTTGATATAGTAAACTCTTTTCTTTTATGGCTCCCTCCAGTTCTTCATCCATCCAATAATTTCTTTGTTTTTTCTTTGTGATTCTGATCTCTCCTAGAGCTTCGTATGCGGCCTCGTGTATTGTTGATTTCAACCATTCGTATCTTTCCTCAGCTGTTCCCTCAATTTTATCTCTCATTTTACTAGCAAGTCTCAGTTTAAATAGGAAAGTTATTGAGTCATCTCCTAGCAGCTCCAAGTTGTAGACCGGATGTCTACTCTTTGCAGCAGTAGTGTCTTCAAAATCGGTTTGGTTATTCCTTTCGATTTTATTAAAGTAGATATTCGCTTTCAGGAGGAAATGGTCAGAGCCACAATCAGCTCCCCGATATACTCGTACATCATTTACTTTAAGAGTTGTCATTTGTTTCATAATAATGTAGTCTATTATGGATTTTAACTTCCTTGTAGGTTGATGCCATGTATATCTGTGGATGTGTCTGTGTTGGTAGAATCCATTCAAGATCCGTAAGTTGTAGCTTTCACATATTCCGGTCAATCTACTGCCATTATCATTTGTAGTTTCTTCTCCGAATTGACCAATAAAATTGTCATTTTGTTTTGATCCAGTTCGTCCATTAAAATCTCCCATCATGATTATTTCCTTCCTACACCCGATATTTGAGATCACATCCGTAAGAGTAGCTTCAAATTCATCTTTAATTTCAAGGGAAGAATCATCTGTTGGCGCGTACACTGCTATTATCATTATATCCCTTCCGTATATTTTAACATTTACGGTTAGGAGTCTTTCATTTATATATTCCCAGTCCTTTATGTGCTTTTTGAATTTTTTATTTATTGCTACAGACACACCTGCCCGAGCTCTCTTTTCTTTTGGGACCCCACTGTAGATGTGGATAAAATTTTGCTTTTCTTCAATTCCTGACCCTTTCTTCTTTGTTTCGCTCAGAACACACACATCCAATTTAAATCTCTCTAGCTCCTGGAACACTTCTCTCTGTTTTGTAGATATACCTTGTACATTCCACGTACCAAAAATCATTTGCCGTTTCCGTTGCTTTTGTCTTTTCCTATTTTGACCGTCCGAATTCCGAGGCTTTGCGTTTGGATTGAAAACTGTTTAAACGTTTTATGATGATGAGTTGTTGGCCCATCGATCAACCCCCAACCTGGAGGGCCAGGTGTTTTGTAGTTAGAGTTGTCTTCTCCTAGCCTTTGGCGAACCAACGTCGAGAACTACAAGGCAGCAGCTTTTTTTTTTTTTTTTTTTTTTAAAGAAGAAGAAGAAGGGGGGGATAGCTCGATATATCGTTGAAAAATAAAGACCCCTAGCCCTCGTTGCCTAATAGCTTCGGGGTCGGAAAAGAACAAGGGTTGACCAAGGGAGGTCTGATAGGAAAGCAGAAAGAGAGGAGTCTGACACAAGTAAGTGGAAGCAATGTCAGGACATATAATTAATGTAATAAGCTAAATAAACCTTAGGTTAAGATTAATAAAAATGTGTTTTCTTTCAAAAAGTATTTTATTTTAAAAAAGTATTTAGAAAAAACATATTTTTTATCTAGTATTTCAAATAGCATTAACAAAAGTATATTGTATCTGATATCTCAAATACTTTACTTAAAGGTATTTTGGAACTTGTATTCCAGATACTTTTTATGTGGTTTCTTGTACACATCTCTACTTACCGGGTTTTTCTTACAAGCCGCCACTGTATTTTCTGGAAAGAATCTAATGACTGAAAATTTTACCATGGTGATACTGCTTATTCTTGAATTGTTGTCTTTGGAAAAAAATGAAGGAATGGAAGAAATAAGAATAGGAAACGTTTTTTTTTTTTTTTTTTTTTAATAGATATATATTTTGTACGCATACCATCCAATAAGATATTTCATAATGTCACATAAATACATATTCTTCAAATATTCCAATAAACGTTTATAAAATAGATGGACAGTGACAATGGGGTCACAGCATCAGACACTATATACAAATATACGTTGAAAATATTAACGATTGTTTTCATTTTTTTTTATACCATTATTTTTTTCATTTATATATATTTATATTTATATATAATATAATATAAATAACAAAGTGGGTTCAAGAAATTTTATCTATTAAATGTGTAGATGACATATGAAAGAATGTATGTGTATATGAATGAATGTGAATTCTTTCCAGGACTGACACAATCAGCCGATCTTAAAAACATGTTTTAATATCTAGTGCAGTGGGGGAAATAGCATAAATGATACAATAATAAAATATATAGTATAATATAGTAGGATTGAAATGACTTGAGTATTGAATATGTGTTTGAATTAAATATGTCGAAAGTTTTGAGGATTTGATATTTATTAACTAGCCTCTGCCCTGAAGAAGGAAAGAAGACTCCAAAACGTTGGTCAAAGGCTAAATAAATATATTACATCGAGATTTTGGCTAGAATTTTATTTCTATCTATACCTAAAGAATATTAAAAATTTAATCATGTCTCTATATTTTCATATATGGTAGTATACAGAGCTGGGCACGACATCGTTAATCCATAAATAATTAATTAACAAAGTTAACAAATTGCTTAACGATTTAACTTTTAAGTTAAAATGAAAAAATGTTAACGGTTTTCTTAACATCCGCTCAATTGAATTTCCGTTAACTTTCGTCCGTTATATTGATTGTGCCGTGATTTTGTGTGATCAGTTTAGTTCATTTTTTATCCGAGAGATTTCTAAGAGAGATTGCTCAGAATTTGGTCAGAACTTGGGTGGACTCAAAGTCAAAATACTCTTTTACAGATGCTACATTTCTAGGAGAACCGGTTTTAATATAATTGTTTATTAAATATAACACTGCTATTCCGTCTAGCGCTGCAGTTGAACGCCTTTTTTCTACAGGAAAAGATGTTTTAAAGGCGAAACGATTTGAATATGGTAATGTTTATGAAAGAAACATATACCTAATGCAAAATGATGATCAAAATTACCTATATGTATAAAAACTGGAGACATTTAGAGGAGGCCTATGTTCAGCAGTGGACAAGAAAAAGGGCTGATTGATGATGATGATGATGATGATGACATATAGGTAATGCTTAAACATCAGTACAACTTTTAATGGATAACTTTAACTTGCGTCAAATTTGGGAAAAGTCAACGCTTTAACGATTATCGAAGTTAACTTGTTGAGTAGCGGATTAACGATTAACGAAGTTAACTTTCGAATTAACTGTGCCCAGGTCTGGTAATATAGTATTATATTAGCTTGTCTATGTACAAAATACTATAATACATAAAAGGAAACTAAAAAACAAAAATTGTGGAATATAAAAGAAAGATTCGCACAAGCTGTTTTCAGATCGACTGACGGGTTGCCCAAAATAATTGATAAATCATTAATCCCTATGACTTCTAGAAACTATAATTCTATGTCCATTGTTCCTGTGAACTACATCCTTCAATTATTCAAGACCTCTCAGCTACATTAAGGTAACTCCAAACCTCTGAAATTTGACTAGTGACATCCACTAATGGGGTTGTCTCATTTATTATTACAATCTATTTTGTTTAATTTTCCCATAAATACATATAATGTATAAAAAATATTCGCTTTTTTGTAATTGAAAATTCAATGGCTTTTTCAAAGGCAAAAGAAAACCCAAACTAGCTGTGACTATTCGACCTCTAGATAGAATTAAATAGTACACAGTAAATTTCAATTAAATTGAAAGTTTTTTTTGCCGAGGGAACCAGAAATTTTATATATTGAAGAAGACAATAAAAGAGTATGTCTTCCGCTGGAATTATAAATTTAATTTATAACGAGTTTATTTATTAATTAATTTATTTATTTATAGTTTCGAGGGCTTTGTCCTCTTCATCAGTCTATTACAATTGATTCACAGGAATTAATGTATGAATGGAGAGTAAAGCCCTCGAAACTAGTCTCGTTATAAATAAAATTTACAATTCCAGCAAAAGACACACTCCTTTATTGTCTCCTTCAACAGTAAATTTCCTTTACCGGTGACCTTCCGAATGAATTTAACCACATGCGTACAATCATAAATACAGTCATCCTTTCGGTGATTTTCGAGACATGTGATTTTATTAAAAAAAACTCTCAAAATAAATAAATAATTAAAAAAAAAATTATTCAATATTATTTTTTAGAATGGGGAGCCGGATTGTCCGAGCTGGCTAAGGCGCTGGGCCCGCTTCAGCAACGTTGATGACTATGATGTTCAAGCGGGTTACCCGGGTTCGAGCCTGGCTAGCATATAAAATTTCTTCCGGCTAAAACTCGGCTCCCTCACTAACCATACTAATGTTACTGATGTGCTGTCTAAATGGGCTTTGTTCCCGGTGACAATAAAAAAAAAAAAAAAAAAAAATAGAAAAACTAAGCCTAAAATTATAAATTAATAAAAGTTATATTTTTTATTTTTGGTAAACCCGAAATAGGGGTATTTTTTTATTATAAGTTTCCGTCCGGTCTTTAAAAAAAATATTATATAGAACTAACAACTTTAATTTAAATTAACAGTAAATAAATAAATATGATTTGCTGCATTATAATTAAATTAATTTTAAAAGCCTGCATCTTCAAACACTATTTATTAAGAGGTGTGTCATATCACTTGAAATATGAGTTGCAGAAATGTTATCAAGACACAGTAAGATAGGGATTTTTTTTTTTCCTTATCATAAATTTTTTCTCACCTGCATGATTATATAACCAGATAGGATTACTTTAAATACCAAGATGGAATTATAATCATTTTTCGCATAAGCTTTTAATTCAGTAATAATAATGATAATTATTATTATTAACTTACTTATTTTAGTAAAAATGTCCTAAAGTTGTAATAAAAAGAGGATTTGAATTACGATGGTTTGATGTGTATCAGTGCCCAGGTAACACACAATATCCTCAGAATATTCTAAGAAGATTTAAATGTCCTTAGAATATCCTTAGAATATTCTTAGGATATTGTGGTTACCTGGGTGTATATCCAAGGTTTTCTTTAAATATTCCTTTGTGTATTAATAATAGAAGATTTTAATTAGTAAGATATGAAATAACTTCTGCCATATATATACTATATATATTTGTCTAGATTAATTTGCCGCAACGCTGACGTAATGCTGCCGAGAGAGAGCGCCATCGGTATATTTGCGGCAAATTTGAAATATAATCGTAATTTGGACTCAAATTTCGAAATGAAAGACTCCAATTGATTTTAAATTAAGAAACATTAAATATATTGATAATTATTACCCCCCACCCTTCACCACTCAAAAATTAAATATTCAATTCGCTTTTCTTTGCGCACAGAAAAAGAAATCAATCACATCTTATTTGATTTATATATTATTTGTTTATTTTTTAATAATTTGCCACTTTTTTATAATTTTTTAAAAATCTAAGTTTTGTTATTCTTATTTTTTGATTTTTACAAAATTAAACGACTTAAGACACGCATTGCCATATGAGTTTCTCATTGCAATACTGGAGCAGCCTGTCATACAAACAACACCTGATCTCTTTTAAATATTTGGAGCCTTATTATCGATCCCAAATTTAAAAAAAATGATATAATATAATTCTCCTCCTCACACGATACCACTTATTTAAATAAATCTATTTCCACACAAAAAATATCACAATGGTGTAGATTATAGAAAAAAAATACTTCCAGATTCATATCTAGAGCCTCATTTCTGTAGCTGTGTCAGGACGAAAATAAGGCGAAACTTTTAAGAGACTATGTATTTTCGGGAGTTTACAGGTATACAACCAGCCCGGAGGGCCGAGCTTCGAGGGCGTGCCAAAGGCACGCACGAAAAGCTCGTTAGAAATATAATCACATAAGGACACATACTGGAATCTGGTTATAATAAAAAACATAATAATAATAATAATTTCTGAACCTTCCCTCAATAATACAATAATAAAATAGAGCTAATATCTATGCTGTTTTTGTTTCGATTACGCCCCTGGACCCCCCCCCCAGACCACCACCCAACCCCATTCCACCTCCGCACCCACCCTGCACCACAATACGCACTGACCCCCCCCCCCCATTTTGGGGTGGTTAGTTTTTACATTTCTAGCGTTCTAGTGGTTATGTATACATAATTTGGTTGAGTTTGGTCCAAGAGCAAGAAAGATACGAAGCCTTATGTGTTTTAGACCACAAAATCAAAAATCCGCCATTTTTCAGTTCAGGGGTCAAATTTCAAAAAAATAAAAAAACCTTCCCGAGATTTAGCATTAATAAACCTATGTACCAAATTTGAATGCTAAAATTTAAAAACTCGAGGAGATAGAGCACTTTAAAAATTTACCCCAAAATGACTATATCTCCCTTTCGGGGACAAATAGAGGGAAATACTCAAAGATGGTTTTTTTTTTGTATTTCAATGCTTCATCTTTCAAAACTAAATCCATATCGATATCTTTTCTGGTTTAAGAGATCTTGAAAAACTCTGAAAAAACATTTTGGGGCCCTTTCCCTCCTTTAGGCTTCGAAT
Source organism: Forficula auricularia (assembly GCA_024734495.1). NCBI lineage: Eukaryota > Metazoa > Arthropoda > Insecta > Dermaptera > Forficulidae > Forficula > Forficula auricularia. The sequence goes on along the minus strand of JALMQS010000101.1, from coordinate 5,983,844 downwards.
TTCAAAAAATCCCTTCTTAGCACACCCATAAATCGTTAAAAGAATATACCATAGAGTATCATAGAGAGGAAAGCTTGCGTATTTGGAAAAAGCACTCTCTAGCGGGTCATGCTCAAACTCTTAGTCCTTAAGAGCCATTCATATAGCATATTGTCACATGACATTCAGTCTGACATTTTGTTTTTGTCATAGATAAGATTCCACAGGCTTTGTTTATATCAAACATTCATTTTAGAAAATTTTCCAACGTACACATTTATCTATTAAAATATCATTAAATATGGCTAGTTCTCGACGTCAATGTTGTGTGAAAGGTTGTTTTCGCGACACAAAATCAGATAAAGAACATACTTTTTTTGGACGCCCTAAAAACAATGAAATGTAAGTAACCTATTTAACATTAACTAATAATTTATTTCTTTGATTTTTATGTTTTTAATTCTTGAATAATTTAATTATAGAGCTAAACGCTGGTGTCAATTTGCTGATATCCATGAAAATAATAAATATTTCTTTATATGTTCTGACAATTTTTAATCAAAAACAATTTATAAAAAATATCCACGACGTCTGCAGCGAGATTCTCCAGAATGAAGTGATTTCGTATCCACATTAAAGCCGTCCGTCCACAGGTCTCCAAACACCGGCTCTTGATTAGATTTTGTGCCAGAAGCCACAACATATATATACATATTTTTATTAAAATAAAGAATAGCCTATATTTTATAGGTAAATAGATATATCTTATTTTAATTTAATAAAAAAAAGATCATTTCAATTAGAAAATAAAGTAAAAATATTGTTTATTTTTTTAAGTGTCTAGGTGATTCTTTGAAGGTTTTCCTCAAATAACTAATGTTGGCGAATGCGAATCACAAAAATTCCATTGAAAAGATTGTATTTATTTATTAAAATATTTGTAATGTCATTTTTTGGTCTAAATAAAAAAATGGTTAATTTTAAATTATTTTCAAGTATTTATTTTATATATGAATTTCCTCCTAGTCCCTCAAAGTCCCTGAATCTTAATTAAATTATTTTCAAAAAAAGAAACTCAAAAAAGATACTTAAATCTTTACATTAATTATTTGCCAAAGTTTTTTTTTTAATAAAAGTACGATTTTATTATATATATATTTTAAAGATTTGTATTTATTTTAATTACAAAACAATTAATAATTTTTTCTTTAATATACAGGGTGATTCACGGTCGATGGGACGTTATCCGTTTTATGTAAAACAGAAAGTCGGATTTTTCTGAAAATTTACCACCTTACATTTTCTTACCTGTTCTATCTATCTAAAAAAATATAGTTGCTGTGACTTTTCAATGGAAGCCGAAACGTCGCAAGGCTGAAAATATTTTAGATCGATAGAACAGATAAGAAAATATAAGGTGCTAAATTTTCAGAAAAATCCGACTTTCCGTTTTACATAAAACGGATAACGTCCCATCGACCGTGAATCACCCTGTATATAAGCTCATGATAAATTATTTTGAATCATCCGCTGTGTGACGTCACCAAAATTTTCCTCGATGAGATGCGGTTCCCGCCATTTTGCTTCAGTATACGACCCGCCAGAGAGCTCTGTAACTCGTATACGCTAAAATACATAGGGCCCTTATGGAGCCTTCCTCTCTATATACTCTATGGAATATACATTCCAAATTTTAGCTTTCTAGGTCAAGCGGTTTAGGCTGAGCATTAACAGATGAATGAATGATAAAACATCACCTTCTCTTTTTATATATATTAAGATAGAGGAAAAAATGGGAAACTGATCTTTTTCTGCATATTTCAACCGAAAGTTTTGAAGCTAATAAAGATTCTAAAATCTAATGAATATTGGAAAAAGAGCTCTAAAACCAAAGTCTCACACTTATTTTCTATTTTACCCAATTGGCGTAGTTAGGGAATTTTTCTAGGGGGTGCAGCCGCAGTGGCGGCGCCAGGATTGAGCGAGGTGTGGCGACCGCCCAACCCAAATTTTTGTTCAAAAACTGCAATTTTTTGCAAAAAATCTTTTTCCTTCATAAAATAAAAATCACTGATCCTAGGAACATGATTCCCATCTCATTCTATAGGAAATCTTATTGGCTTGAACGTTTACTTGGACCACTTTTTTGATAAAACTCTTAGATTTATTTTCCATGACCCATGAGGATCTGTCCAGAAAATGTAAGATATCTAGTATAAATCAAAGAGTTTTAACAAAAAAGTGGTCCAAGTAAACGTTCAAGTCAATAAAATTTTCTAGAGAATGAGATAGAAATCAAGTTTCAAGGATGAGTGGTTTTCATTTTATGAAGGAAAAACTGAGATTTTTTGCAAAAAATTGCATTTTTTCAAAATTTCAACCTCATTGCGACACGGGTTATCATTATCCAATTAATATGAAACTTCATTTAAATTGTAGAAAATTTAATCTAGTTTTAAAATGTATAGAATGTTCTTTGTTGAAAACGTGCTCCTTCATGGTCAAAATGGGAAAAAAATCAAAAAAGTGCGAGTTTTAGGGATATTCAAAAGTGATCCTGGGGCCTGTTTTTTGGATCCCCATTAAAAATCGAACTACTGGACCAATTTTGCATTTCTTTTTTTAATTAACGCGAAAATTTGTCCTCTTTAATTTACTATAGAACGGTTATTTACAAAATATGAACTGTTTTCGAGTTATAAGCGAAAAACTGGAAAAAGTCCGAAAATTTCGAGGTTTTTCGGCCGCTACAAGTTGTCCCCCTGACTTTCGAAGTCGCAAACTTAGATTTGGCATACCCACACCATATCAAACGACCCTAAAAAATATTTTAATATAAGATAAAACCCCCTATTTACTGGGCTATAAGGGAAGATAATTTTTTTTGAGATCTACATTTTTCAATCTGTATTGATTTTTTAAGAATAAAATTAATCTCATAGCATAAATAGTTATTGAGATTTTTTCAGAGGGGAACAATGAGTTTTCTATGGGGGGGGGGGCAGTGCCCCCTTGTCCTCCCCCCTAACTATGCGCGTGCTTATTAGCAGAATTGTGGTAAATTAAAAATCTCTAAAAATGTCAAAATTTAGAAAATCCGATTAGAGATCAACTAACTTTTTAGTAGAATTGACATATTTTGGAAGTAAAGATAAATTTAATGAGAAATACATAAGTGATACGATGTATATTTCTTCAATACTGTCTATTTTTCTAGGGGGACAATGAGTTTTGTAGGGGGGGGGGCACTGTCCCCCTTGTCTCCTCCCCTAACTACGCCCATGTGTATATTATTATTTATGTATAGTATGCTGTCTAGTAATCCTGTGAATCTATGTGAAATTAGTCTTTATTAATTTGGTTTCAGATTGGCTTGGCCGAGGTCCACCTCTGGTCACGTGTTTATAATCTGGGGAACCCTAGAAGTCTTCTGCTCCCTATGAATTCACAAGCATTGAATCCGATTTCAGAATTAGATGTAGAAGCGTTGTGCGTTTTGATGAACATATCCCATCAAAATCTACTATATGTCATTTCAGCTAAAATGTTTCTATTAATAAACATTCTTTTTTATAATCAATTTTCTTTTATAAATATTCACCCAAAAATTGGATAAATAAAAATATAATCTTTACATATTTTTCTAAAAAAGTAACAATGTATAAAATGTACCCAAATATCTCTAAAAATCTTAAAAATTAATTATATTTTCATTTTAAACTAAATAAATTTACCAAGAAAGAATTTAAATTTTAAGGTAAAAAATCTCAGATTTTAGTAGAAATATTTTTACATTCTTCTTTTAAATGCCATATCAGGTCTCCCTGACGTTTTGACTCCTCTCCACATATACCTGCGCTGAGTGTGTTTAGCTGTTTTTACCCAGATATACGGGACCTACTTTTTAACGCCGGTTCCGAACAGCTAGTTTGGAGAGGTGACTAGGCAATTATACTCTTGGTAGGTTGCCATTGCTTTCCAAGAGGAGGCTGCTGCAAATATCTGATCTGCCGAGACTCAGTCTCGAACCAGCGTATTTCAGGCCAGCGGCCCGACACTCTAACCACTGACCCACAGTCGCCTCTTTTTTACCTTGCATATCAGAATCATAAATTTAATTATAGATAAATAGTTAGAAGAATCCATTTCCCCCACTGCTTCTTAAAAAAAATTGAAATTATTAAAATTTCGAAAATTCTTAGTTCTATATATTTTTCGTTATTTGAATCTAGGTCCCTTCTGTTACTCGTTAATTTTACATACATTCTTTAATGGTTTTTTTCTTGTATTTTTTACATTATCAATCTATATAACAATTCCAAAAAAAACGTTTTCTTTATCTGTTTTCATCTCTCTTCTTAACATGATGAGATCATAAAAAAATAACAATGATATATGTATATATCTATATTTTATATTTATATATATATTATATATACTCCAATATATTATTTCTAACTTTTAATATTTTTTTTTGTTTTTGTATTTGTTTCTTGTTGTTTCCAATTCTTTATTTTTTGGATTTGATTCATTGTTAAAATAAGGACTTGCAAATCTTGAAAAATAACTTATTTTTTAGAGTTGGATTAGCATCGGCTCAAGGGTCCATAGTTCTATAATTGAATTCCAAAACATATTAGAAACTTTTATTAAAAATTCAATTATAAATCAATAATTTAATTATATTAAAAAAAATTGAACTTTGTTTTTAAATGATAAAATACACTTGAATTAAAGATAAAATATAAAATTTTGGCACTTAGAAGATATTATATACTATTGAGCTGTTTTGATATTTGAAAAAGAGTTTATTAGTATTTAAGATAATTAACTTTTTAAAAAGACTAAGCATATCAACCAAATAAATAAAAAGATTTTATAAATAAAGATGTATCTCGATTATATTTTTTGGTTGTATAATGACATAATGAGGAATAAATTAAAAATAACTACATATTATATAGAAAACCTTACTAGAAATAATACATTTTTACAAAAAGTACAATTCAAAGAAGCGTCAATTTTCAATCTTGATTTCCATATCGATAAATGCTATTTTAAATTTTTACTTTGATTGATGTATTTTTTTTTGGATTTTCGGCCTTTCTAGCCATAAGCCACGTTACTTTTATTATTATTTTTAAATTTGTCTCTACCCAGGGATCAGATTTTAGCCGGATTCGAACCCGGATCCACTTGGTTAGCAGGCTGGTACGCTAACCCCTAGCCTAACCCGACCCCCTGATTGGTGTATTGATATTATAACTTGTAGCTTTCGTTGGGCACACTTTCTTGCGCTCAGTACACCGTTGTCTTGGAAAGCTAAACAAACGTAAAGCTTAAACTAGAAGAGCAACGTCATGACTATCGTTCAGTAGGAAGGTATATACTGGAGTCCAGCTAGAAATATTATTAGTAACCGAATTAAAGATCTATTAATAAGTTAATCTCTCTATAAATTTGATCACTTGAGTTTAACGAATGGCAGCACTGGATGGCAACGCCTGTATTTAGACAACCACAACAGAGGCTAATACTGAGAATGATCAGATGAGCCTTCCAACACATTTAATTATAATTTATATTTGTGTTAATTTATAGAATATATATGTGTTAGTCTGAAAGAAGGAAAGCGCCCATTGAGCGAAAAAACCTCCACAACGCGTTGTGGCCTCTTTTAAATATCCATAACGCGTTATGGGTTATGGCCCTTATAAAAATGGCCAGAAATCGTTGTGGCTAACTCAAAAAGACCACAGTACGAAATTTCGCGTCGTGGATTTTATGATATTTGACCACTATGGGGTGTGGTTATTAAGAAAAGCCACAACGCGTTCTGAACGTTAGCAAAGCAACCACGATACGACGGACAGTTTATAACTTTTCAACGGGAGCATTGAAAACACCAATCGAGTTTGTGTTCATTCTTGAATGCTATTTCCGAGTGTGAACATCTGTGTGTATGTGTTATAATTAATTTAAAAGTGAACTGGAGCAGTGGCGTAGCCAGAAAATATTCATGGGGGGGGGGGTCAATCCACAAAGTAAAATATTTAGTGGGAATTTTTTTTATTAAAACAAATAGGTATTTCAAGAAATTAAAAAAGAAGATAATTCTTGATTAAACATACGAAATATATTTAATTACGGTTAGTTTGCCATAAGAAACGGTTTGTCGTTGCCGTTACTCATCCCATGAGCCCTGCCCCCCAGTGGCTACGCCTCTGAAATGGAGTAAACGAAGAGTAAAAAATTCATACTGAAATCAGGGTTAAAATTTGAGTTCTACTTTTACGTTACAAAAACAAAATTTGTTGATTAGAATTTTGTATGGTTATACATTCATTTGAACAAAATAATGATTGCTGACATCCCCGTTAAAGAAGAAGAATACATTCATTTAAGTGAATTTTATATCTTGTTGTAGCAACTTACTATCAAATTTTGTTAATTTTTATTTTTTCAAATGACACATTTTCCCCACCGCAAAATAACATATTTTTTCGATTTGAAAATTTTTTCTGGAAAATGTATTATATGCTTCTAAAACTGATATAAAAATAAAACAGAAATACATACATTTGTAAATTAGGAAAGAGAGAAATTCAGGCAGTAAAGGAAACCTCTGTCGGTTTTAATTATGTGGGCCAAACATCTCGCTTTTTTTCTTTGCGTAAAAGGGAGCATGAATTGAGTATTAAAAATAAAAAGACCTGAGCTCACATTATATTGAGACAATGCATGGATTCGACTTTGATAACGTCATCATTCTTATCAAAATTGATAATACTGCCTGAGAAATGCTTTATTAAAACCTATGGGCAAAGAGCCCTCATTTTACAGACAGATTGCATAGGACTAAGTAATGCCTATTTGTCCATTTTAAACAATGATGATGGCCAAATTTAGCCGGCATATTGAGTGCAGCATTTGAATGGCCAATTTGACCATCGTTGACATTGTGTGCAATGAAAAATGGTATTTTATTAAATAATAATTATATTATTAGAAAAATTTGTTAAATTTAAATTTTTTTTTTAGATTAAGTCATTTATAAAGGTATCATCGATCTTAATTAAATCGTTAGTCTGCCTTTATATTAATATCACAGGCCAACGATGAAAAACTTTTAAAATAATTTTAACTAATTCTTGTCTTATTTGATGTGATGATTCCGAAAATAATGATAAAAAAGTCGAATCACCCACCAATTTCTCACATTTTGGAACATAATGGAAATACTTATGTTTCATTGCCTGTTGCTCATTCAGTCCATATGAAGGAAACTTAGGAAAATCTTAATATAATTTTACAGAAAATTAACTATACAGATCATGATTGGATGCTGTGTGGAGATTTAAAAGTTGTCTCCATGCTCCTTAGTCAACAAATGGGATTTACAAAGTTTCCATGTTTTATATGTGTGTGGGACAGCAGAGCAAGGGATCTACATTGGTCCAAAAAACAATGGCCCGTAAGAAAAACTAATATTTGCATTTTAGTAATTTAATATTATTTTAAGTAAAATTATAACTTAATAAAAAAACTATGATTTTTAATTTTTATTTATCAAATTTTCTCTATTTTTTAAAATATATAATCGATGTCATGTTGTGAGAAAATTGTGGGTGATAAAAAAAAACAAAAAAATAACCTGATACTTAATACGGTTTCAGCAGCCAAAAATACATAAGATTAAGGCAAATTGGTTTAAAAAGTTTTCACAAACATTTTTTTCTTAGTCTGTGTATTTTTTTGTTAAAATTTTTCATTCGCTTTTGAGATTGCGCTATATAAGTAATGAGCATACCAAGACCGATCCACACATTTTATAGCTTTTTTATAACTTTGTATTTAATAATACATAGCAACTCTGTCTGCACTCAATGTATTGAGTTTGCAAATATTGTAAGAACCAATTGTTATTTTATTTTTATTTATATAATTTATTTTAATTCTTCCAAACGAAGGGAGGTATATAGAGTCCCAAGTTGAGATCAGATGTAGGATATCAGTTTTTGACAGAAGGAATCTTTATAAATAAAAAATTGTTCCTATTTTGGTTGTTGATTCAATTGCAACAGAATAAGAAACGTTTCAGCGAACATGCCTCGCCATTCTCAGTCTGGAAACAAGATTGAGTAACACAATGCCAATTAAAATCTTTCATACTATGAGTAATTATCATATATATTACTACAAAATATCTATATTGTATTGTATTATATATATTTTGTTTTTACTGTAGGAATAAATTTGGATTTTATGACGACACAATCACTCTGGCCAGCCATTCTTTATTTAATAGTTTCAGATCCATAAATTAAAAAGGCCATACACCTTAATCAAAACATCCTGAACAATCAAACAGACATCAAAACTTCACCAATAATTGACATTTTAATCAATGATATTTAATTTGAATTTAAAAAATAAAAAATAAAAATTTTCACTATTACATCCCCATCACATTGCATGGTTTATTGCTCCCTTTATGGTACATACATTATTCTCGGCACCTTCTTAGTATAAATATCTTTTCTTTATTCACAGCTCAGTCCTCTGCCCGCTCCATCTGTTCATTCGGCTCTCCTTCTTTAAGGCCATCCCATCCTCTGATAATTCTTTTATATTTACACTAAGTCATAAATAACTGTCTATCATATTAAAATAAATTCTGTTCATTATTTTATGTTATCTTCAGTCAATGTTCTCCTGACGATGAGTTAAGAGCTCGAAATATATAGAGTAAACTAAAAAAATCTTTGTATTTTAAATTTTTTCTCCTTGTGAAACACCACCAACTCCAACCTAATTTAATTTTAACAATGTTTCACTATAAACCAACACCGCGTTCCCTAAATTTGATAAATCCCCTACTTTATACCAACATTTTAATCCATGTACTGATAACACAGATATAGGTGAATTTAAATTTAATTCTAAATATTACTTATAATGCAACACATTTTATATTGTCATCATATTTATGTTTTGTTGTTCTGTGATAACAATTGTTACAATCATATATTACTTATGTAGAAATTAATCAACAAATAAATAAATAAATATATATATAATATAATAGAATACAATAAAGATATTTTGCAAATAATATATATGATAATTACTCATAGTATGAAAGATTTTAATTGACATTTGTGTGTCTCAATCCTGTTACCAGACTGAGGATGGCGAAGCATGTTCGCTGAAACGTTGCTCACTCTGTCACAATTAAATCAACAACCAAGATAGGAACAATTTTTTATTTATAAAAAATTCCTTCTGTCAAAAACTGACATCCTACATCTGATCTCAACTTGGGACTCTATATACCTGGCATCGTTTGGAAGAATTTTAATAATTGAGTCCTTTCATAAGATAATTTATTTTGTTTTGTATTGATATTCTTGTACTTTTTAATGCTCATTACAGCTCATTAGAACTGAAGTGGCATTATCTAATTAAAGCCGAAACTGTTTTCTACATTTGGGAGTTTTTATTTGACAGAGGCTTTCTTGACTGGTTGAATTCCTCTCTTTCCTGATTTATAAATTTTTGGACAGCCATCTTTCCTTCATCACAAATACATAACATTAGATCGAGACTGTTCGAATTGCCCCCCTTAACAATCAAACACGTTGAGAAACACTGCTTTAGTGGATCACATTTTAAATTCAGCCAATCATAGGCCCATTTATTTTAGACCACAACCATGTCATATAGTGAGATACATCCTTATAAATTAAAGAAAATAAAAAAGTAAGTTAATCTTTTAGTACTAATAATAATTTAACAATTAGAACGATATAAATAGTATAAATTGGTAATTTCTCTTTTTTAAAATAAGTATTCAATTTTCGGCAAACCCTCGAGCCGGTTCTCTTAAAAAATACTATATTTTTAAAGACTCATCAGCCTTAGATCTAAGCTAGGAATGAAGCTTTCCCAGTGGTTGATTATATATTTTTAATTTCAATTGTCAATTCGCTAATGACCCCTTGCTGTTTCGAAGCACTCTTAATCATATGAATTAATCAGAATGAATAATAACAGTATATAATAATATATTCATACAAATATGTTTGGTTTTATTCTTTTAGAAAGAACATTGATGATGATAAAACGAACATCAGAGTATCTCTAAAATACTTTACAACAAATATTCGTCAAACGATCAGTGGTCTAGATTTTTTTTTTATTTTTTTTTTTATTGGGAAAAACATTTATAGAACATTCAAGAATTATATAACAATTATCGTAGTTTTTTTTAATAAAAATTAATTTTTAAAATTTTTTTAAAAGAAGAGAATATTACGAGCGACAATTAATAAGTATTACAAATTAAAAAGAATAAAGCTTGAAGATTGTTTGAATATTTATAAAATATGTTTTGTATTTTTCATTTCTAAACACTTAGACCTTAAATATTATATATCGGTTTTATAATTAGAGTGGGTGGCCAAATTATTATACTCATATTTAAAAATTATATCTTTCATACGTTTTTAAGTGTTTAACTAACTATTAAACTCATAATTTCGTTTCAATTATTATCTTTATAGGTTTATTAGCTTAGGACAATACACATTCAATAATAATAGAAATACAATTTAAATATTTAGTGAATCCTCCCTTTCGAGCAATAACATTTTGTATGCGCTGCATTTTCTTTGGCTATTTTTTGAAGTGAAGGTATATTGTGCCATGCTTAAATAATATTTTCTATCAAGTCATTTTTGTTAGTAATTATTTTATCTTTGAAAATTTCTTTTTTTATGGGTGCCCATATATTTTCGATCGGGTTGAGGTCTGGCGAGTTGCCAGGCCAGTCCAAAAGGGTTATTTTTTATCTTTTAAGGTAGTTGTTTCACCATTTGGGTTTTCTTAGGATTTTTTTGAAATTTAGACAGATTATTATTTAAATACTTTTGCATCGTTTGGTGGCAAAACGAAATTTATGAACAATATAGTTCCAGAGATATTAAATTCCAAAGATAGAGTTTTTCAGACTTATACATTGCACTACTATAGGGTAAATCGGAAAGTTTACATACATATTTAATTATAATTAAGAAACTCTTCTTACCTTGTTATAAAAAACTAAAACAACATTAAACAATAACTAATACATTTTTAACAAAATTTTAATTCATAGTTACAGTTTCTGAGATAATAATTAATAAATAATGAAAAATGTATAATGAAAAATTTACACTAAAAACGAGCTGGCAACAAAGCAAATATTTAACCTAAAAAGTGGATTAGCTTTAGTACTTTTTTGACGTTTTTTCGCTTCAGCCATTGTCGCAACAGCTTTTAATCGTTTATTAAGAACTTTTTGTTTAATAAATCGACCTTTATAATGTATTTTATCTGGCATTTCTATTTTTTTTACTTAGAGAAAGTGGTGTAGGTTTTTTTTGGCATTTCTAATGATAAAAAATATTCAAGCTCGAACAATGTTGTCAGATTTGTCAAAAGAGCACGGGATTGGCTAGTAGTGGTAACAGCAAAAAGTTTTCGGCTTATGAATTATGAATCCTTATTGTCTGTCCTATATACTCTAGCATTAACTTTTTGCTAGTATTGTCGCGAAACAACTACCTTAAGAAGATTTTTTGAAAAGTTTGAATAAAATAAATTTACTTGAAAAAAAATCATTTGAGTATAATAAATTGGCCACTCACTGTAATTAAGTATACTGATAGGCTAGTTAATTAAAAGAAAAAAAATAACAAGAAATGAAATAGCTAAATTTAGTATTAACACTTATTTATTTAATTGAATATTAATCGATTCGAGTAGCCTATTTGGTCGTATATGGTTATATATGGTTATATTATATATAGTATAACAAATAATAAGATATAATTTAGTTTTTTCATATTTATCCAATCTTCGATAAATTAACTGGCTTTGAATGATTATAATTATATTATTCTTTAATTTTTTTTTTAGAATTTCCTGATTATACTTCACAGCCTCAATATTGTTTGCCGATTCCCAACATCATAAATTGGAAAAGTGCAAGACCATTTAATTCGCCAATATGTTCATCCCCATGACTTCAATGAAGGGAACTCTCTCCCGGCCTCTGTCTTTCCCTACACTTATAAACTTCAAACTTTCATTTCTGGGTGCACAAACACCTACGCTTCCACCCTTTCTCTTGATCAATATCTCAATTTCTCCTTCTTTTCGGTAATGCAAGGGTCTTTCGAGATCCTTAGGGATGCATCTTTTTGGTGCGCCCTTCTTGCATTCGAAAAAATTATAAAACATAGTAAATAAGATATTTAATGGTGTAGAATTTTTTTTGCGTTTTTTTCAAAATTTATAAAAAAATTTATAACCAGGTATGTTTATATGAGGCGTTCAAAAGCAGACTGGACCATCCCACTTTTGTTTTTTTATGAGAAATCCCACAAAAGAGAGGTAAAGATTCGAGGGAAAAGTGGTACCTGTGCTGTAATCTAGAAGGATATTTAAAAACAAAATTTGGACCACTCTGTCTATTTAGTTTTATCAAAAACCTACTTGATTATAGAGGTTTATCAGCGAAAATGAGATTTGTTGGTTGGTGCACTCTGTTTTTGAACGCCTCTTATAAAAATAAGCGAAATCAAAGCGTTAGGGCCTATAAGTCATTTAGTCTTTACGTTAACTATGTGTTTTGATTTCAAACAAAATATTATATCAGCTTTTAATATCAATATAAAAGAACTAAGTTGATATGAAATTTCATTTTAGTATTATTATTGGTTTTTAAACTAGATGCTAAATAAATTTCATTCAAGCAAAAGCATTTTAACAAAATATTTAATTTCACTTTTACACTTTCAGCAGAAGAACATATAGAGCGGGTGGCGTATGATTATTAATTGTAAATACAAAAAAAAAAGAAATGGGAAATGTGAGTCAGGATTAATCCTGGCTCTCTCATCCACCCGCTCTGAATCTGAATTTATTTGTTCTGAAGCTGAAGGTGTAATGAACTTTATCTTTGTAAGAGGCGGCCCGCTCCTCGGAGGCCCAACAAACAAAATTAACTTTAATTATTGAAGTTCATTGTATTTGACTATTTTGTAAACCATAACACGGTGATTTTTCTCAATTATATTTTAACAAAATTATTTAGCTGTTTTTGAAAAAAACACTGTTTTCCTCTATGATTATAATATTTCTACAGACTGAGTATATGGTAAAGTAGAAATTATTATTATTATTATTATTATAGCGCTCGACAGGCCATGAAGACATAAGGCGATTTGAGTTCACTAACACAGTTCAAATAGAAATTATTAATATTGATAAACCCGAGATAAGTCACGATTACGAAAAGATCTATACCTAATATTTTATAAATTTTCAATTTTATTATCAAGTTTAATAAAAAGATGTTTTTCCTTTGTAATTTTTATACGTATTCTATAAATATCAATGTATGAATTTGGATTTTTTTTTAATATAAAAAAAACTTTATAATTATTAAATAGATATATAAATAAATATGATCTTTTAGATGAACACTGATCAATTGACGAATTGGATATATATTCTCTTCAATAAAAAAATCTATAACTTGTGTGTTTTGCTATGTGATGAAATATTTTACAAGGATCCAAACATCTATAGGCCTTTTGGTTGCAAGAGAGGAACGAGAAAGTATCGGTTCGTTTTAAAATACCAAATCAAAATTAGTTTTAAAAAATAATTGTGGATTTAGATATTTATATTAAATTAAAAATAACCATGATTTTACTTTGAAAACTATTATTGAAACAAACGGTGTTTTAGACTACCATCACAAACGTTTATTTAAAATATATTATTTTAACAGATTGTAAAGAACAATAATTTGGATAATTATTTGAATATTATTTTCTATTATTCACTATTTTATTTTGAATATAATTTTGCTTCATTTATCTCTTTAGATGAAAATGATATTTTTTATTTTACGACATAAATTTAGAATGAATTCATTTTGTAATAAATTTTGGTTCGGTTCAGGTTAGAATCTGTTCCGATTCAAGTGAACCGGCTCAAACCGAATCGAACTATCTCAATAAGATTTAACAAGATTTTGATAAACGAATACAACTACGTACATGCGAATTATATAATGTTTAACAAATACTCATAGTATTTAATTATTCCAAAAACTTACTATCAATTTTAAAGAAACACTTTACGTTTTGAAGTGAAATAATTTTAAAATTATTAACTGAGTATCTTTTTTTGAAAATAAGATGGAATTTTTTCAAAAATACAAACTCATGGTGCAACCAAACATATTAAGATAAGAATTTATACTTCAGGTCCAAATCTAAGATTTTAATAGAATAATTTTAAATTGAAGGAGACAATCAAAGTGTGTGTATTCTGCTGGAATTATAAATTTTTAATTTGTTTATAACGATTATATTTATATTTAATTTATAATTCCAGCAGAATACACACTCTTTGATTGTGTCCTTCAATTTATAAAAATTCTGCTACTCTCGGCAAAAAACTTTCAATTTAGAATAATTTTATATTGTATAACAGAGGGCCAAATTATTCTATTAAAATCTTAGATTTGGACCCCAAATATAAATTTTTATCTTAATATAATTTTAATTCGTTTTATTTTTATTATGGAAATTTGTTTTTAATAAATATGAGGTTTCAAAAATATTGTCTTAATCAAAATAAAATTAAATATCACCCAAAACTAATTAAAATAAAATATTTGTTTAAGAACTTTCTCGTTCCTCTCTCGTCCGTACTTTCAATTATTTTATACCTTTTTAATGTAGGTTTTATACATCAATTTACAGATGCTAACAATCAGGATCTACAGTCAGGTCTGCTTTCAGCATAGTTGCTCCTACTCACTCCTACACTTGGTCTTTTAGTCATTGTTTTCGCTGTTCACGAGATGACTGACGTGGCGGAATTCCATGCCGTCGACGACGTCGAAGAACTGGAAGAGACTTCCGACCAGGAGGAAGAAACGGAAGTCTCGGTGGGCGGCGGCGGTGGCGATTGAGTCGTTGCTGGTAATGGCGGCGACGACGACGGAGGTGAAGGTCAGAAGGTGGTGTCGAAAACAGACATGGACTGGGTAATTTCCAGGTCATTGGAGCAACATTCGATGAACTCGTCGAGAGTAACGACGCCGTCTTGGTTCGCGTCCATTTTCTAGAAACATTCATTCCAGAAGTATTAGAGGCTGCATGGTCATTTGATAATTAATATTATTATTATTATGTACGAAATATCTAATATTGACAAAATTGTCAGAATTTGTTATGAATTTAAAAACTAATAACATTCTATTCAATATTCTATTATTTATTTTGTTATATATATAAATTTGAGGAATTGTCTGCTTGGATCAGGCCTCAAGTAAGTAATTGGAAATTAAAAAGTACTCAGGTATATGTATTAGGGAAAATGTTTTTTTTTTTTTGGTGAATTTGAATAAAGCAAACTAAGATATGCATATAAAATATTATACCTTATACAGCAGGGGTACCCAATCCTATGTGCAGGGGACTATGGTACCATATTCTATATTTATTTTGTTACATATAAATTTGAGGAATTGTCTGCTTGGATCAGGCCTCAAGTAAGTAATTGGAAATTAAAGTAATTAAAAAGTACTCAGGTACTATTTACCTGTGCCCATCGCTGAACGACTACGGTAAAATAATCTAATTTTTCAAATAAAATGTTTTATATAAATATTTTTTGAAATATTTATGTATTAATTAATTAAAGAAATGTGATTTTTTTTTTAATATTTAGTATTAATTAATTAAAGGTTTATGAAAATTAATTTTTTGAAAAACTTTTGTTTCACCTTCATTTAACGTTTGGTTACCTTAATTGTATTGTTGCATTGAAAAAATAAATGGTGCCCTCCGTCCGACAGATATTCTAGAATGTGCTCTTAGATACAAAAAGGTTGGGGACCACTGTTATGCAGCCCATTATGCAACCCATTCTAGTTTGGAAGATGAATTCAAGAAAGATACAAATTTTTTCACATTCTAACCTTACAGCATGAGAAGGTTTATCTCATGTACCTTCTTTTTAAAATAATATTGGCCAAGTGGTGTCCATCATTGCCAAACATTGATGCAAGCGACTTGCGAAGTTTCACATTACTTCCTTTCGGGGTATACGGTAAATTTCTGAGCGGATTGCCTTCTTTAGGGTTTGCAGGTCACTTATACAATGTTTGTAAACCTCAGTTTTGAGATAACTCCTTAGAAACGTATATGGGTCACTGAATATCCCATAAAATGGAGATCAAATGCCCGAGAAACATTTTCCACGAAACCTGCATTGAAGCTATGAGCGCTGTTTGAGCTGTGGCTGAAATTAGTTTGCTTGGATTTGAAACAAGAATTCTAGTCGTGAGCACTAATGGATTGTGATACAGGCGCGGATACAGACCTCAAATAAAGTAAAAACGTTGTGGGCACGGCCACCCGAAAATCGGCCAAGTGCGAGTCGGACTAGAGACTCGCTCACGATCGATACATTGCATTTCTACAAAGGAGACGTTTATAAAATGTATGACGCCCTGGCCAAGACCTTGTACAGTGTATAGGTCCATGCGGGCAAGCTTACGTTTCCTTTTCGCGAAAACGTTGATAATTTCATCGATATCCAGGCTCACATCTTTGAGTATATTTAGGAGAGCTAGCCCGGATAATTTTTTCTGTGCCATGGAGGCCCGCAACCAATATTTTACTCTGCGTAGAGTAGAAAACGATCTCTTCGCGGTAGCTACGCTGACCGGGAGAGTCGCCAGTATTTGTAAGAAAGTTTTTATATTAGGGTTCAAATCTTGGTCGCATCTTTCAATGAGATAAGCTACCGATTCTGGAATTGTTTTCACATTTTTTTTTTTTTTTAATTTTATTAAGGCATTGGACATAACATCAGCCTATCGACCTCAATTAAGGTTGTGGGCATGCCCATCGTGCCCACAACGGTTGATCTGCGCTTGGACACACTCACTTACTCTATTTTCTAACCTTTCTGGCAGCTTGGGAGCCGACGGCTCATCGCTACCCCTGTCTTAATGAAGTTAAAGTTAAATATGGACCGTTTAGCTACCGTACGAATATGTGGATTCGTAAAGCATTGCCCGTGTATTACCGTTTGGATGTAGATCCATATAGCAACCATCGCCCACCGATTTTTGTAAAATCTGATAATTATATTATTATAAATTTCTTTAACTTTTAAGGAGTTCGGTGTTGGTTCTAGGTGAAACTATTTAATAAAATAATAAAACTTGAGTCAGATACGAGGTAGGTTTCACAAATAAGAAATAAAACAAAATTGAGTTTTGAATTCAATATATTTCGGGGGTTAGCCCTGAATAATGGATATAACATTTCAACTATCAATAAAATTTATAATAAAATCAAACGTAAAATTCACTATTTCACACTTACACTCATTAGAATCGGGAACTGAAAAAATATATAGAAGAATACCCTTCATTTCTAATCATCTGACATCTCCATTAGCTTATACCCTTAGATCATATGGAATCACTCCTGCTTTATACAACAACAACAATTTAGGCTCCCAATTAATTAACAATAAAATAGACAAAATTGATAAATTAGACAAATCAGGAGTGTATAAATTAACTTGTCAAGATTGTGATGCTTTTTATATAGGGCAGACAGGCCGCTCATTCAAAATACGTTACTCCGAGCATGTAAGAGCTCTTAATCATCTCAATAAATCCGATAACATTAATTTAGATTCGACTTCAGCCTTCGCAATTCACTTACATGAATCCAGCCATTCAACCTCTAATAATAACCCTATCCCCATTCATTTCGAAAGAAAAGGCCTTAAATTGGATCTCTTAGAATCCACCGAAATAAAAATAGCCCTCTCTAATAATTCAAATATTTTAAATAATCAATTGGAAGTGTATAAAAATACAATTATTGATTATATGTTATAATAAATTAACTAAACATTCCTTCCATTGTTCGCACATTGAATATACTAGGGTAATTGTACTCTCTCATGCACCTTTCCAGTTGTACCTTCTCAGGTACTTGTCCATTCGTTATTATAATAGCACGTATAGCTTCCTTTCAGCCAGTTCAAATCTCAATAGAAAATATTAATTCTTAGAACAACTTCTCCTCTTCCCCCTACTTTCCCCTCACCACATACATTTAAAATTTTTTTAAAAATTGTTACTTGTAAAACTATTTTTCCAATATATAATCAGTTTTCTTAGACTCCTGATGATGGGCTAACCCCCGAAATATATCGAATTCAAAACTCAATTTTGTTTTATTTCTTTTTTGTGAAATCTACCTCGTATCTTACTCAAGTTTTATTATTATATAAATTTCTTTAGTGAGTGGCCCGGCCTTATTGGCCGGGGTTTTTTCTAAGTGTACGGGGCGTACTCACGATTGTCGCTGCTGCCGGGCATGCCCGAGGGCTGACGAATAAGTAAATAAATCAGTCCCCGTGCAGGGCCCAGCCTTTATAGCGTCGCGTGAGGAATCCGTGTACTTACATTTCTTAGGTTTTAATTTAACATTTTTCTTTATGTGGGATGCCCAGCCGCTTCACATATGTCAGGAGCTAGGCATTTACATTGTGTTTTTTACAATTTCTTGCTTATTATATACTATTATTCCTATGAATAGCTAAGCGAGCTAGTCCTCGCCGAGCCATCCATTTACATGTAAATATAATTTTTAGTTATTTATAGTTATTTCTAAATGTCAGGTGCACGGGGACGCGATTTTTCCTTCGCGCGCCCTTGCATCCCACATACAGGTTTATATTATTCTATTCTCAATCAGCTGGTGCAGATCGGACTGCCGGACTGAATTTATGTGTTCTTGTCTTTTGATAAAAGCCCTTCTTGCAAATTTTTGAAATTTTTTGAGGAAGAGTTCATTTTCTATTAATTTCGAAACGTCATTTTTGAATTCGGGGTCGTAAACCGTGCTTGGACACAGCATGTTTCTAAGGCTGGAGTAAGTTCTTCCTGTATTCGTGAGAACTATCAAGTAGAAAATATTATAAATGAAAGTAATGGAAGGCAGTCCAAGGTAGTGAGGAAAGAAAAGTTCAACACATATCCAAATAAGGTGTAATTTATTGGAATCCTTTCTCCTTTCCCTTCAAACCGACGTTTCGGAGGATTCTTCCCTCCTTTTTCAGGGTTTTAAGGGGTCAATGAAGGAACCAAATAAAATGCCATTTTAAACTTTTACTTTGATTGGTGTATTGATAACATTTAGCTTCCGTTGGGCGAATCATTGCTCTCAGTAGAACCGTTGTCTTGGAAATCTAAACAAGTAAAGCAACGTCATGACTATCATTCAGTAGGAAGATATATACTGGAGTCCAGCTAGAAATATTATTAGTAACTGAATTAAAGATCTATTAATAAGTTAATCTCTATATAAATTTGATCGCTTGAGTTTAACAGATGACAGCACTTGATGGCAACGCCTGTATTTATACAACCACAACAGTGTTTAAAACTTTTTTCTTCATTAGCAGAAGCATAGAAATACATTTTTTTTATCTTCCTTTCTTCTCTTAATTAATTTTCTTTTCTCACTACCCCTGGACTGTCTTCCAATACTTTCAATTAAAAGTTCTACCAGTCTGTCTCTCTCCAGAGAAAATTTCGTGCAAATAGAAAATATTATTTTTATTCATATTGTACCATTTTTTATATCTTCATTTTTGCATTACCTGGAAGATGAGGTCAACTTTTTCCTTGACGGCTGCTTCGTTGACTTCTGGATCGGGTGCACAACGTCCGAGCAGTTCATACACCGCGGAAACAATATCAGTCATTTCCCCACGGGTGATACTGCCATCACCGTCGATGTCATACAATGAGAAAGTCCATCGTAACTTTTCATCCAACGAACCACGAAGTAGCACCGAAAGACCCTGAACAAATTCCTACAATGCGCCTCCCAGATTAGAAAGAAATATTTAGTAAACATTCAAGAAAATAAAAAAAAAAGTAAAAATTCATTTGCATACCTCAAAACTGAGCAGACCACTATGATCCTGGTCCAATGTATTGAATACGTAGTGTGCGTATTGACTCGTATTGGCTAAAAAATAATTGAAATGGCATAAATTAATAAAATAGACTATTTAATTGAAAAGTTTTTATATATGTGTGTATGTTTGTTTGCATCAAGCAGAGGACAACCTCTTTGTTTCTCTCTATAAAATAGACTATTACTAGAATTTAATCAGATCCTTTTCCAATTAAAATTTTGAAAATTAAAAACTCTAAATGATTTTTTTTTCAATTAAAATAAATCTGAAGTGACCTAAGCATTGCTAAATACTACATTTACCATATTTAAGATTTAATCCCCTCCCTCGTTATATAATTTATACGTACGTACTCCTTAATTCGATGGCCATAGCTTAAGAATGTATTATTTAAGTAAATCATTTTAAATTGAAAATGTCTTAAGAAAATTTTCTACATGAACAAATGGTAAAATTAGAAAATATGAAATTTTCTATTTTATTCACAACGTTTCGACTGATTTGAAGTCATTTTCAGTGATTAAGCTCAAGCAAATATAGCCCATCAATCTTAAGTTTACTAGTTCGTTTAGTATAATACTAGCTGCAAGGCCCGCCTTCGGTGGCCCTCTTGCTAGCCAAGGGGCTCGGCCCACCCCTCGTACCCCACTCCCCCGCACCCGTGCCCACCCCCCACCCCCACACCACCCCAATGTACAGACAAAACGTTAATTTTATATATATAGATAATTTCATTTAAATTGGTAACCATGACGACTGTTTTTGTTGGGGGACGGGCATAGGTAGTTACAGAGGCGGGCACAAATGCCCTTTAGTAGTATAGGATTACTTGATAGTTGTTATAAAGTTAATAAAAAATTAAACTAAAAATTGAGTATTATTTGTGTTAGGGACCGTCCATAAATTACGTCACACGAATTTCAAGATTTTTAGACCCACCCTCTGTGTCACATTATATCCCATTTTCATTGATCCCCCTGTATTGTGACGTCACACTAATGTTTTTGCTAAAAATTGCTTGCTTACAATTTTTTGTCTAGATTTATTTTACCAACATTTTTAGGTTGGAATAATAATAAATCTTCTTCTTCCTTTTATGTAGGTCGGGTACCTGTATTTTCCAGGGCGTCACTCCATCTTTTTATTGGACGACCTCGGCTCCAATTGGTACATTGTCTCTAGCCCTTCTGACAATTCTGTCTTCATTCCACTCTTTCTTCTCCTCTGAACCCAGTCGCCGATGTTTTGGATTTCGCATTTCTCCCGGATATTTCGATTTCTGATTTTCAACCTAGTTTTATTCATAATTCGTCTTGGCAGTGTCGGATCTTGTTTCAGCTGCATAGGTCAATATTGAGCGTACTAAGTTTTTGTATATAGGCTTATACGCACCTTGGGTTCTATTCTTAAAAATTTGTTGGACCGCACTGTATCATTAAGACATCCTGATATTCTGGATGCCTTAGGCTAGGCACACACAGTCGATTTTCAGTCGAGCGATAGTTTAGTTGATGGACATAAATATATTAAGTTTAATGTAGGTGCATACACAATACAACTGCAGATCAATTCGATTGTTTAATCAAAAGTAATCGATGAGCACTTATGATAAAAAAATCGAGCAACTATCGTTCAACTACGATAATATCACAGCTGCATATTGAAGCGCACGAACAATCGACAGTTTAGTTGACCACTGATTTTTTTATTAAAATTGACCTTGTCCGTTGTTAGAACATTTGGTCAGCGACACATAAAATACATATTATCTTGAAAAATTTTATATAATAACTAGCTGAAAGGCCCACCTTCGGCGGTAATAATGCCTTCCTATTTAACATTTCTAGAAAATGGTGTTTGACCTGTACCTCTTTGGAGATTATATTATTTAATCAATGCCCAATTACAAAAGAAAGAATTCAAAAGTTGACTCGATGTCGTGACCGTGTGTGCATACAACATGATTCATCAACGATTAAACAGTTGAGTTCGTTATAAATTGATAATGCATCATGATTTCAAACCAACTCAACTAAATTGTTGGGTCGACTGAAAATCGACTGTGTGTGCCTTATGGGCTTGTTGTCCGACTTCTAAAGTGAGATTTTTATCACTTGTTATTTGAATTCCAAGGTACGGGAAGGACATTACTTGCTCTATGATGTTGTTGTAGAGTTGTAACTTGCACCGAAGTGGTTCTTTAAAGATGGTGAGGGATTTTGTTTTCTTCGGTGATACTTTTAAATCAAATTTATCACAAGAGAGCGCAAATTTATAGAGGAGGCGTTGAAGATCATCTTCGTTTTCCGCAACCAAAGCTTCGTCGTCTGCGTAGCACACAATGTTTATATTTTAATCGTCCATTGAGTATCCTGGCATAGGTTTTATGTCTTTAATTATCTCGTTCATAATAAACCTGAAATCTAAAAAAATATCTTTGAAATTTTTTTGATTTTTGAGATCCAGGGGCCCCCCTGTTATATTTTGTCACAAATCTGAGTTGCCCTTCCCCCCTTATTGTGTGATGTAATTTATGGACGGCCCCCTTATATAGAAAAATTATATTTAATTAATTAATTTATTTATGTATTATGCTAATGTGTTATATAATTTCTCGGTACTTACGTATTAACGCCACCGTAGCTACAGATTTGGTGGTTTTTAAGCGTCTCTACTGACGACGGATTCTTTTAGAAAATGAATATTAATTTAAAAATAATTAGTAAATACCCAAAAAAATTCGAATATGTAAAATTCGTTGCCGGTTCAGTTAAGATATATTCAGTTCGACTCGTACCTATATCTTCATTTCGGGCTGGCATTTATGCTATTAGGTTGGCTAACGCCAACCTAATCGCCTAAAAACCAACCCGTAATGATGTTATACGAGTCGAACTTAATATATCTTAACCGAACCTTTATAAGTTTGTTCGGGGACCCATTTTTTTATCTAAATGAACCGACATGATGAATAGAACCGAACCTATGAAAAGTTTTAAAACTGAAAATTGCCAACGCCCACTGGCCCAAACTTGAGACACTTTGAGACATCACGGTCCATAAACTCAATTTCAGTTCAAATTTTATTTGTAGCTGCGGTGGCGTTAATGCATAAGTACCAATTTCTCTAGTATGAAAGAAGGCTAATGCAGGGATGCTCCTGGGGGTTAAGACGTAGAGTGCGTCATTGAAATTTCTGAGAGGGGGGGGTGGAAATTGTTACAAAATTAGCATTATATGCTAAATAAATAAAAAGAATCAAGTTAATTAGTAGAAAACTCATAGTAAATCAATATTAAATGTAATATTTATTTACTCTTATCTTTAAGAATCAAGTTTATAATTTCAACAAAAGATAATAAAAATCTCTTCTAATTCTTTAGAAGTGAATGAAATATAATATACAAGGGGGGGGGGGGGCTACTTTTCATGAAACTGGTTTTTTTTATGAAAATTGGGGGGAGGGTGAGTTAGGAAGCTAGGGGGAAGGCACCCCTGGGTAATTTATTTTATTTATCAGCCCATTTCATTTATTTTATCTAATGCCAACCTAATCGCCTAAAAACCAACCCGTAATGAAGTTATACGAGTCGAACTGAATATATCTTAACCGAACCTTTATAAGTTTGTTCGGGGACCCATTTTTTTATCTAAATGAACCGAGATGATGAATAGAACCGAACCTATGAAAAGTTTTAAAACTGAAAATTGTCAACGCCCACTGGCCCAAACTTGAGACAATTTGAGACATCACGGTCCATAAACACAATTTCAGTTCAAATTTGTAGTTTAAAATTTTATTTGTAGCTGCGGTGGCGTTAATACATAAGTACCAATTTCTCCAGTATGAAAGAAGGCTAATGCAAGGGTGTCCTTGGGGGGTTAAGACGTGGAGTGCGTCATTGAAATTTCTGGAGGGGGGGTGGAAATTGTTATAAAATTAGCATTATATGCTAAATAAAATAAAAGAATCAAGTTTATAATTTCAACAAAAGATAATAAAAACCTCTTCTAATTCTTTAGAAGTGAATGAAATATAATATACAAGGGGGGGGGGGGCTACTTTTCATGAAACTGGGTTTTTTTTAATGAAAATTGGGGGGGGGGGTGAGTTAGGAAGCTAGGGGGATGGTCACTCCTGGATTTTATTTATCAGCCCATTTAATTTATTTTATTTTTTTGTTTTTTATTTAGTATATATTAATTTATCCTTATTGAAAGACAATCAAAAACAATATGAGAAAAAATTTGATTAAAATAAAAATTTGTTATTATAATTTGACATAAAATATTTAAATCGAAATAACCATGTGAATTAGATATAGGTACTTAACAAATCAGAGGAAAAAAGGAAACAATTAAACAAACATCTTATTATATCATATGACCAATCGCAACGTTTCACTAATTTATTATAGCTTCATCAGGCTCTATACAAAAAATAAATACAATCATTAAAATATTATATATTTACCTTGATCAAATGATTTTCAAATACTTTGTCATTCAATTTTTTAATAATCTACCAATACATTATAATATTTAATTTAATATTAACATCTCAAAATAAGCTTTTATATATGAATTCAGCAGAATATATCAAATTCAAATCAACATCTCATTAGGCTATTTTCAAAAATTGTCTTTTTTATTAAAATTGACAACCATGTGTATGTTTCAAATCAGTAAGTTCAATGTGTCATGTATGCAGTTTCAAGCAGAGCCGCTAGGTGGCAGCACAATGGATTCTTTCAGGAAATGACCAATTTGGGGATTATTTAAATCTTTTAGCTTACTATCAAATCATTTTAAAAAAAACATTCTCTTTAAGAACTTACGAGAATGACTAATCCACGTAAAATTGATTGTGGTCCGAAACGGGGGGGGGGGGGGGGGAGGGGGGATTCCAAAAAAAAAAAAAACTATAACATTCTTAAGAAAAAAATATTTAATTTAATTTTAATACAAGAAGGGAGACAAATGTCTAGTAAAATCATATACAACATTATTATAGCATAACACATAATATTTAATTTCATTCAATGAAATTTATATTGAAAAAAGTCAAAATTAATTGAATAGCGGCTTACCTCCTTGCGGGAAGAACTGCGAATAGATGCCCTTAAAGGTCTCCTCTTTGACCACTCCAGTAGGGCATTCTGCCTTGAAGCCCCTGTAGATGCGTTTCAGTTCTGCCTCCGAGAATCTCGTGACTCTACAAAGGGCCTCTAGACTGTCAGGTCTATAGCGAGGCGGTGTCTCCAGATCCTCTAGTTCAGAGTCTAAATGAAAAAATAAATGAAAAACAAAATAGTTTAATTTAATAAAAATATATTTATATATATTACACTGTTAAAAAATTGTAAATTTACTATTATGCTTACAATATAAATAGATAGGAAATTTACAAGATTGTTTATAGTAAAAAAAAATACTATATTATATTGGTAAAATCACACTAACTCATTGCAAAAATTCAAAAATAAATTGTAACTTTACTTTTTTCTTGTATTAATTAGATATTAGACAGGGTATGGTCAAGTATTGTAATCGTGCATGCAAAGAGTTTTTTCCTTCTTTTTTTCGAAATATCTCAAAAACGGCGGAAACTATTTTGATTAAAAAGATTGAGCGAAACCATGGAATTTTGCTCTACAAAAAAGCTCTAATAAGTGAAAATCGAAAAAATTATATTTTTTGAGATAATAATTGTTTTGTCAAAATGTCCGTTAGTCTGGTTGTCTGGTTGTCTGTGCATTACCAAATTTTTGTGGACAATCATATTGACGTACCTACAAATAATAAACTAATAAAATAATGCAAATTTTTGACCGGCAATGATTCCTACACTAATTTACACACACTTCCACACAAACACACGAACACTAAATGACCAAAATTAGCTATAGTTACCGAAGGCCTTAAAAAAAAATAATGTTTTATTTCTTCATTTTTTTCGTTCTTTCTCCGAAAATTTACTTTTAAAAAATCTGTATTTTGCCCAAAAAATCCTTCAAATATGCAATTTTATGCAATACTAGCTGCAAGGCCCGCCTTCGGCGGCACTCTTGCTAGCCAGGGGGCACGCACCCTGGACCCCCACTCCCACCAACCACACCCCCCGAAACCCACCCAGCACCATGCCCAACCTCCGCCCCCACACCACAACCCCAACACTCCATTCCGCACCCTCACCCTCACCCCTACCCCCAAAACCCCTCCAACACCCCCACTCCTTGCACCATGCACCAGTACCCCCCGGACCCCGGACCCCACCACGTGCCCTCCAACCCTGCGCAACCCCCTAGCCCCCTGGACTCCCCCCACTCTTCACCCCCACCCCCATTCCACCCCCGCACCCACCCTCTGCATCCAGTTTTTGCATTTCTAGCCTTCTACTGACCCACTGATTATGTATACAAAATTTGGTTGAGTTTGGCCCAAGAGAAATAATTTTCATTTTATGACCCCCCCCCCATTTCGGGTGGTTAGTTTTTGCATTTCTAGTTCTCTAGAGGCCCAGAGATTATATATACAAAATTTGGTTAAGTTTGCTCCAAGGGCAAGAATTTACATTTTTTCACCCTCTCCCCTTTTTGGGTGGTTTTTTTGGGGAAATTTTTTTAAACAAAAGTTGTCAGAAATCACATCTCCTACAACTTTGTCTATCATAAAATTTGCCGTAGGGTTAATAGTTTAGGAGTTATTTGATAAGTTTCATTCGTGCGCCCCCCCCCCAACTCCCTTCTGGGGTCAAAATATCAAAACGTTATATAGCTAAAAACGTAAGTTAGAAGACATCTGATGTAAATATGAAATTTCATAATAATCCCTTCAGCCGTTATAACGTGAATCGTGAGCAACTTTTCGGAAACCATTGAAACAGACATACAAACATACAGACAGACATACATACATACATACATACAGACAGACAGGAATTTTCTTGAGGGTGTTTTCGTTCATTACTTTGCTTGAAACGTGTGCAAACAAAATTTGGCGTGATTTGGAGCAATGTACAGACAAAACCTTAATTTTATGTATATATATATTACTCAAATATGCAAAAATATGCAGTATAAAATTTAACCCACAGTATCCTAGATGTATGGTATGGATAGATAATTGAACCCCTGGGTCGTATGTGGCGGCAAACAAAATATGCAATTGCATAGGAATCCGGTCTCTAGTTATGAGTTTTATCTCGATATATATTTCGGACTATTGACCCCCATCTTTAGGAGATAAAAGAAACAATCTTTTTTCACCTAGAACCGACTCCTAAATCCTTAAAAATTATCTTTTCTCAACACCCACATTCTTTGACCATTCACGACCCCTGGAATTTTCTTCTCTTGCCATCGGTCTAGGAGTCAATCCTAGCTTTTTGGTTAACTCCATTTCGCATCAATATAATCAAAAAATAAATAAAAGTAACTATTCATTACGAGAAATCAAAGAGGCTGCACTCTGCATTATCAACATCAAGCAGAAGACAACCTCTTTCTCGTTATGCTCTGCTAATCTCGACAAAAACAAAAATTTTCAAAAGTAGGTATTATTAAAAAATTTATATTTTATATTTTTAAAATTTCGGCTTAAGGATAGTACGAAAAAAGGATAAAACCTATATAGCCTCAAAAAACACTTCTGGCTCTAGTCCAGATTATTATAGCGAAAGTTTCGAGACTGGTACCTAAGCTGTCCCCTTAGAGATAGTGATATAGAATATAGAAAACAAATAAATAAATAGACAATCATAAGAGAATGTCAACTACTGAAAAAGGTATTATATTAAAATATAAAAATAATTTTTATAAAAAAATAAAATAAAACCGACTTTAAAAAAATTAGCTGCAACAAATAAAATCATAAGAAATCAAAAATCAAATAAAATGCACTAAAAGGTATAATTTTATAACTTTTAGTGCATTTTAATTGATTTTTGAGTTCTTATTATTTTATTTGCTGCATTTAATTTTTTTGAAGTCGGTTTTATTTTTTTTATAAAAAATATTTTTATTTTTCTCTTTTTAGTGATGTTATTAATAGTGACTTAAGATAATACATTGCATGCATCTCGTAAGAGAAAGTGTTGGGCGAATGAATCAGAAAATGATATATAATTTATTAAACCAATTTTTTTTTTTACATTAATTAATGTATACCTTGTATTTTAGCTTCGACTCCGGAGATTATTTCTCCACCATCGAGTGTCCTTGATCATCTTTAGTCCTTGTTTTTAATAAGAGGAAAAAACCAATTAAAGAAAAAAACCTCTTTTATTATTCAATCATTTTCTCTCCAATCCTTCGATTCCAGAAAATGATAATAATATTCAATTCATAAATATAGAAATTATCTCGAAACGTTTGCGGGTTTTAAATGAACGTTTTAAGATTATTTTTTATATAAGACTTTATTTATTAAAATTTCGATTATTTCCTCATAAGAATTGGAGATTTGCGTTATTTCGTCATTGATTATATCATGAAAACTTGACCAAATTAATATGAGACCACCCATAAGGTATCCCCTTTCCAATAAAAGAAGAATCATTGAAATCGGTCCATAAACAAAGAAGTTATGCTTTAACATACTTATCAAAAATGGTACAATACCAATGAAAAAAAGCGGAACCAATCGGGTACTAGACTGAAACCAATGCAAAAAAAATCATGGAAATCGGTTGATAATTGGCGAAGAAATCAGGTAACATAGACACACAAAAATTCCGCCGAAAATGAACAATTGCTTTTTGGCACTCGCGTCCAATTCACAAGCTTGTGAATATATACCTTCTAATAAAAATGATAAATAGCAGCTCGGATTTATGGTAATAAATGACAATGTCTAGTAATTTTCTTCGGAAATGTTACCTCTGCTACTATAGACAATATTAATTACGGAATTAATTATCACTGTAGTCCTTCATATGTCCTATTATTTTTAATCATATACTTTACCATATATATTAAGCTTTAAATTTAGCTCATTTTTTATAGCTTATAAATTTGCGCCGATTAGATTAGACACGAAAATTTAATACTTTCGTTATCTGTCTACAAAGATACATTAGACGTGCGGTTTGAAACCACACATTCTCTCTTCTGGCTAAGGCTTTGATTATATAGCAATACCAT
The DNA here is from genome assembly GCA_024734495.1 of Forficula auricularia. Taxonomy (NCBI): domain Eukaryota; kingdom Metazoa; phylum Arthropoda; class Insecta; order Dermaptera; family Forficulidae; genus Forficula; species Forficula auricularia. The sequence continues at coordinate 5,954,634 of JALMQS010000101.1, read as the reverse complement.
TATCTATTATTTACATGGCTGAACAATTACGCGCAGAAATTCATATGTGTGATTGAAACTAGCTCATCCAGAAAACATTTAAATTAATTGGCTTCTAAGTTAAAATTAATTAATTTGAAAAATCTCTTTAAGCCTTGAACTTATAGAGTCAAAATATTTGTTTCTTCTAACTAGCTTATTATGTTCTTGCTCTTTATTTCCTTTTCTGACATACTTTTTAACATTATCCATATATTAAACCCATTAAAATAAATATCAATAATAATCCAGTCATATACAGGGTGCATAGGAAAGTCCCTTTAACCTGAAAATACTTGTGAACGGAGAGTGCTACAGCCACGAAAATGAGGTAACGGTATAGTAAAGCGACTATGCCCGACCTAATGCAAACGACACCATCGCCCCTAGTGGCGAAATGTGGAAGTTAGCAATTGCAAATCGAAAACGAAAAGAGATAGAGCAAAATTTCCAATTAGAAAGTTTTAGAGCATCAATTAATTAGTACTAAACGATATTTGGTTTACACGGAAAGGATAAATTACTGCCTGTATCCAAAAATGTCCGTAATCTATGTGCGACTGTTCTACTCTACATATTTACATTTCGGAAATGTAGCAGTGTTCAAATGCAGTTTGTGACTTTGTACTGTACTGTAATGTCTGAAAACTTTAATTTCCAATGCATTTAAAATTTTAGTTTAAAAGGTGTTGGCGCTCGCTTGATACAAACAACATAATCTCATAGCATAAAGCATGGAGTATACAGGCGCCAATTTATCTTATCCGTGTAAACCAAATATCGTTTCGTACTAATTAATTGATGCTCTAAAACTTTCTAATTGGAAATTTTGCTCTATCTCTTTTCGTTTTCGATTTGCAATTGCTAACTTCCACATTTCGCCACTATGGGCGCTGGTGTCGTTTGCATTAGGTCGGGCATAGTCGCTTTACTATACCGTTACCTCATTTTCGTGGCTGTAGCACTCTCCGTTGGCAAGTATTTTCAGGTTAAAGGGACTTTCCTATGCACCCTGTATATATGTTTTCTTAACAAAATAAATAATTATTCAGGCCATATAAAGACAAAAGCCAGAATCCAACCAATTAAGAAAAAAAGGCGATTCTTCCAACATAAAAAACTATCGACCCATAGCAATCACTTCTGTCTTATCCAAAATCATGGAAAAGCCCATCAACGAGCAAGTTCTACGACATTTAGAGTCAAATAAATTTATCCACGATAGGCAATACGGCTTCAGGCAATCCCGGTCGACTGGTGACATCCTAGCATATGTAACTCATATCTGGAACAAAACCCTGGAGGCCGGGAATGAGACCCTCGCGGTAGCTTTAGACATTTCAAAAGCCTTCGATATGGTCTGGCACAAAATCTTCTTGCCAAATTGACCTCCGTCGGCCTTGCACCGAAACTCACATACACAAAATAAATAAATAAATAAATAGTTACGTATCTTGACTATCTTGGAGCTATACTGATCCAAACGCAGAAAGAATCATTAAAATCGGTTCATAAACAAAGAAGTTATGCCTGAACAAACATAACAAAAAAGGTCCAATACCAATGAAAAAAACGGGACCAATTCGAAACTAGACTGAACCCAATGCAAAAAAATCATCAAAATCTGTTCCCAATTGGCGAAGATATCAGGTAACATAGACACAAAAAAAAATTCAGTCTAATTGATAACCTCTTCCATTTTTAAAGTCGGTTAAATATCAAATTCTATTCCAATCATTTTATGTGATTTTTGTTTGTTTTTCACTTTTCAGACTAAGACTCATCAACTTTAATCACTTTTTCTTATAAGTATTTTCCATCCCTTTTGTTTGCTTTTATTCAAATAAATCTTTCATTGGTCCATGAAATTATTTAAATTTCTTTTTGAAATCATAATCAGATTAAAATGATTGATTTCGACAGGAGAGAAAAAAAATTAACTCGATAAAAATTAATCTAAAAAAATAAAATTACTGGGTTCTATTGTTAGATGGTCTTAAAAGAGCCCTAGGCTGCTTGTATTGTGTCTAATCCCCTCTCGAAGTCTATTATTAACTTCTGGGGTGGAAATATTGTGCCCATGAATTTCTGATGCTCTATATACATATTCCAAGCTTAAAGTCAAGGGAAGTGCTTTCCGCAGCAGAGATTGTATATATCGGCATTTCCCTAATGGCTTAACCGCCCCCTCACTATGTCAACTTCCTTCTTGAATTGAAAAGATTTAGTTTGCCGAGAGTAGGAGAGTTGATGATTTATAAAGAGAAATCAATGATGTTGTCCTCTGCTTGATGCCAATATATGTATAAATATATATAGTGAATATTATGATCTCAACAAAAACACTTGTGTAAAATAAGCTGACGTGTTCTGATGTGGCCATCCACTCGACTTTACCATACAACCTGGCCCCTCACTTAAATTTAATATTTAATAAAATTATTTATAATCATGTAGGAGGGGGTTAATTTTTGCATTTTTAGACTCCTGGGGGCCCACTGAATATGTATACAAAATTTGGTTGAGTTTGGTACAAGAGGGTACAAGAGCCTAGATTTTAATTTTTTGACCCTAACCCCCCTCCCCCCATTTTGGGAAGTTAGTTTTTGAATTTTTAGATTTCTGGGGTCCCACTGATAATGTATACAAAATTTGGTTGAGTTTGCTCAAATGGCCTAGATTTTTAATTTTTAACCCCCCCTCCACCCCCCTTAATTTTGGGCCGATATGAACCAAAATCTAATCAGTCTCAATGGACCAAAACTACGGGTGAAATTCGGTTTCGATATTCACACTAGTTTTTGAGCTAGCTCGTCCACAAAAATTGGTAACGCACAGACTAACTAACAGACATTTTGACAAAACAATTATTATCTCGAAAAATATAATTTTTTCGATGTTCACTTAATAGGGATTTTTTGTAGACCGAAATGCCATGGTTTTGCTCAGTTTTTTTTAATCAAAATAGTTTCACCCGTTTTTGAGATATTTCGAAAAAAAGAATGAAAAAAACTTTTTTCATGCACGATTACAATACTTGACCATACTCCGTATGGTAAAGTAAAAGGCCAAGTTCGATTAATAACAACCGTTTGCCAAAAAAAATTTCGTAGAGATCTAATGTGTTACCAAGTTCAATATCATCAATTTAATAAATGAGTAAAGAGTATATTAGCTTCAATTAAAACGCATGTTTTTCATTTTACTTGTCCATTTATATTCATTTATTTCACATTTTTAGATGAAATTATTTTCCTAAAACTTGGCTTTTACGCATTATTATTATTATTGTCTGATAGGGCCTCCAGCTCTCCCTTTTAGCTCTTTCATCCTCTCTTATTATGATCTCATGATATGGTAACTAGTAATTCGTGACATACATAACAATTCGTAAAAGCCAAGTTTTAGGAAACTAGCTTCAACTAAAAATGTGAAATAAATGAATATAGATGAACAAGTAAAATGAAAAACATGCGTTTTATTTGAAGTTACTATATTCTTTACTCATTTATTAAATTGATGATATTGAACTTGGTAACACATTAGATCTCACTACTTTTTGGCAAACTGTTTTTATTAATCGAACTTGGCCTTTTTTTACACAAGTGTTTTTGTTGAGATTTCACTTCTTTTTGTCACGCATTAATTTTAAAGGCTGATGAAGATATTTTTCACTTTATTAGTGATTCAAGTTATTACACTATGTCAAATTTTAGCATTCTAGTGTCGTTGAATTTTCACTATTAGTTAATTTATCTCTTAAGTTTCACTCCTTCATTTTAGATCCTGAAGAAGGGAAAGTTTCAGTTTTTCGATTTCACCCTTTATTAATGCCTCGAAATCTAGTAACATTGCAAATTTTAGCATTTTATTGCTGTTGAATTTTTAATTGATGAGAATTTATATTATAAACTTCACTCCTTCATTTAAGATGCTGAGGAAGGAAACGTTTTGTTTTGTTGATTTTTTTCTTTATCAAGAAAAGCTCTAGCAGTATGTCAAATTTCATCAATCTAGAGTCATTATTTAGACTATAAATTTCACCCCTTCATTTCATGTTCTGAGGAAGGGAAAGTTTCTGTTTTTCGATTTCACTTTTTATTAACGCCACAAACTCGACCACCATCTCGGAAATAATGAGAATTTACCGCAAAAAATTTACCCCCTTCAATTTATGTCCTGAAGAAGGGAAAGTTTCGGTTTTTCGATTTCACTTTTTATTAATGCTCCAAACTCTAACACCATCCCGAAAATGATGATAATTTATCGCACAAATTTCATATCTTAATTTTATGTCCTGAAAAAGGAAAAGTTTCGGTTTTTACGATCTCACTCTTTATTAATTTATCAAATTCTATCAATATGCCAAGTTTTAGCATTCTAGGATCATTATATTTTTACTGAATGTTAATTTAGCCTATAACTTTCACCCCTTCATTTTAGGTCCTGAAGAAAGGAAAGCTTCGATTTTTGGATTTTCCTCATTAATTGTACCCCAAACTCTACCAGCATGCCAAATTTCAGCATTCTAGGATCAGCGGAAGTAGTCTAGAATTTTGATGAGTGAATGAGTGAAGAAAAAGCCTATCTTTGGCTTCTTGTAACTTGGAGGGTATAAGCAGTAGAAATATGAAATTTTGTAATTTAGTTAAGCTTATGGTCAGTATTATGGAAAAAAATTTCAGCAATGTAGAGGTTTCCAGTACGAAGTTACAGAGGCGTCAAAATGGCCTGAGTCGTTTCCTGTAAATGGTAGTAGTGCACACACCCCCTTTCGAATCGAACTTGAGTGGGGCACTGCCGTACCCCCAGATATATAATTTACTAGGGTTTCGAAATTTGACCTTCATCATCATTCTTTTTAATTTGAAATTTTCTATCTGTGATTTCTCATGGATTTAAATACCCAATCGGATGTAGGTAAATGAGTTTTGTTGTAATAGTAAGATGGGTACCTGATAAAAGAATTGAATCAATCTAAGCAGCAATGAATGAGAAGAAAAATACTTTTAAAATTTAATTAAATCTATTGACAAAACGTTCATTATCTAAAGAAGTGGCTCTACATAATAATCAAAAATTCCTTTTTTGAAAAAATAGAGTTTTAAATAAGCTTTGTAGACAGTTGTTGTAGTTCAGATCTTTGGCGGCCTGACTAAGATTGGATTTCGCCTGCCTTGAAAATTTTTCTCTGAAGAATTTCAAATAAAACATTCAAAATGGTTAGTAATAACATTTTAATAAACTCTATTGCATATTTTTTAAATAATTTGTCTTCGAAATTTTCATAATAAAACTATTCATTTAAAACTTAATATGGAAATAGCTTTGCTCTGCCCTCGAGGACTTGCAAAGTTGATAAGCCCAGTGCTGTTTGAATTTATCTAATATAATCGTATTATTAATTATTTTATTTATTTATTTTATTAATTTATTATATTACATTATCGTATATTTAAATATATTAGTTTTAAATATGATAAACGATATCCCAACACTGTCGACTGAATGTACTTGTTGAATCCATTACAAATAAGTCGCTCATGGCAGGAGGGTTGCGACATAGCCTCTTTATAAAACAGACGAATGAATTATAAATAAGAAAGAAAGCTGTCTTATTTGATCAATTTCATCTATCTGGAGGTCACAGTATCCTTTTAATATAATAACATAGCATTTCAATTAAGAATTTTGTGGTTTGATTGAAATTTAATGAAAATATCAAGTTTTCTCGCTTCGGCAGCAAGTCGGCTATAGAAATGCAAAAAAGTTTTATTCTTTTTCTCATTACATATTCAATTAAATTTATAAGAATTTGATATCTCTGTGTTATTTTCTTTCATCTTTTATATCAAGTAATTATTATTTGGAAATTTACATTTTAAAGGGTACTTTATTTGAAGCCTAATTTGAAAAAAACGCTAATTACTCCTTTGAAATAATTTTTAAAAATATGAAACTTATAGATATTTTAAAACAATTAATTATTAATAATTATATTCAATTTTGAACGAAATTGATTGATTAGTTTTTAAGAAAATTGTAAAAAGCTAGAAAACCGTAACGAAAGACTCGGTGACTTGCGACGCACCCTCTTGATTGAACAGACCAAATGAATTATAAATGACAAAGAAAGCGGTCTAATTTTATCGATTTCATCTATCTGAAGGTTCACAGTATGTCTATTTAATAAGAAAATAGTAGTTTAATTAAGATTTTTGTAGTTTAAAAGAAATTCTATGAAAAGATTCAATTTCTTCTCCCCGGGAGCGAATCAACTAGAAATGGCAAAAAGTTTTATTTTTTTTCTAGTTTGATATTTATTCAAATCTATTGAAATTTCATATCCGTGAGTTATTTTTATTTATCTTTCATAGCAAATAATTATTATTTGGAAATTTACATTTAAAGGGTAGTTTATTTGAAGTTCAATGTGAAAAAAAGCTAATATCTCCGTTGAAATTTTTTTTAAAAATATGATATTAATAGATATTATAAAACAATTAATTATTAATAATTAACTCCAATTTTGAACGAAATTGGTGCAGTACTTTTTGAGAAAATGGTCAAAAATCAACTGGACAGTCTAAAAAACGGTGTTTTTGAAATCAAGAGATGCCTTTGAAAAAAGTTTAAAAAGTCATATGAAACAAAACATTGACTTGTGACATGAAGTTGAATTTTAAAATGTTTCTAAAACAGCCTTTCATAGACTGTTTTCGTGGTTTTTGACGATTTTCTCAAAAAGTACTGAATCGATTTCGTTCAAAATTGAATTAAATTATTAATAACTAATAGTTTTATAATATCTATTAATTTGAAATTTTTAAAAAATGTTTCATTATTTATTTCATTTTTATTAGCGTATTTTCTAATTGAACTTCAAATAAACTACCCTTTAAAATGCGAATTTCCTAATAATAATTATTTGACATAAGATATAAATTAAAATAACACACAGATATGAAATTTCAATAGATTTGAATAAATATCTAATGAGAAAAAAAATAAAACTTTTGGCCATTTCTAGTTGATTCGCTCCCGGAGAGAGGAAATTGAATCTTCATAAAAATTAATTTAAACTACAAAATTATTAATCAAAATGCTATTTTCTTATATTAAAATGATACTATGAGCCTCCAGGTCGATGAAATAGATAAAATAAGATCGATTTCTTTTTCATTTATAATTCTTTTGGTCTCTATTATATTCAAAGCCTGGACCGCAAGCCTCCCGGCATGAGCGGAGCGTTTCTTATGGATTCAATCCGGAATCACCCTACAATATTGATATATTTTTTTAATATTATAATTTAATATATTTAAATGTGTGATTATAAAATATAATAAATAAATAAATAAAATAATTCAAGAAAAAATATGTATGATATACAAACAGCCCAGGGCGGGCTGGCAACCACGAGAGTCCAAGACTCAGAGGGCAGAGCAAAACTATATTATCGAATTATTAGTTGTAAAGTAGGGGTGAACCGCGATTGGAATTAGGTGAAATTATTTTAGTTTTTAGTATTTAAATTACTCAGATTTTTGGCAATATTTGGAAATGAAAATGGAAGTGGAAGTCGGTGTACTACACAATATTAGGTCGCGGTTCAACCCTCGGCTTTAAATAAATAATTTTAGTATTAAATAATTTTTTCTGATTATTGTTATTATGTGACGAGTTAACACATTTGACTTTTCCCAAAATACCTAATTAAATTAAAATTTGACCTTTCAAACTGAGGGGGCAATCAAACATTTACTAAAAGTCATGGAATTAAAATATTTTTATTTTTAAGAATAATTTTACTATTTGAACCACAGTTATTAATTCATTTTTAAAAAATAAATATAAGATGTTCATTTCAAGTTTGTATTTTCTTAACTAAGCGAGAATTCTCTGACAGTCACGGACCGACATTGTTTATGAATCCTTAAAAAAATAATTTTTATAAAAAAAAATAAAACCGACTTCAAAAAAATTAAATGCAACAAATAAAATAATAAGAACTCAAAAATTAAATAAAATGCAATAAAAGGTATAAAATAATTATCTAATTTAGTTACAACTAAACGAGGAAATATTAACATGAAATTACTTTTTGAAGTCGGTGCCAAACATATACATTTTATGAATCAAACTCGAAGGATTTTACTTAGTACGATTGGCGGGTACGGTCGCCTATATAGTTTGTTTAGCACCGACTTCAAAAAGTGATTTCATGTAAATATTACATCGTTTAGTTGTAACTAAATAAGATAATTATTTTATACCTTTTAGTGCATTTTATTTTATTTTTGAGTTCTTATTATTTTATTTGTTGCATTTGGTTTTTTTGAAGTCGGTTTTATTTTTTTTATAAAAATTATTTTTATTTTTCTCTTTTTAGTGATGTTATTAATAGTGAATTAATATAATACCTTGCATGCATCTCGTAAGAGAAACCGTCGGGCGAATGAATCAGAAAATGATAATAAAATAAAATTCATGTAATATAGAAATTCTCTAGAAACGTTTGCGGGTTTTAAATGAACGTTTTAAGATTGATTTTTTTATAAAAGATTTTATTTATTATAATTTCGATTATTTGCTCATAAGAATTGGATATTTACGTTAATTCGTCATTGATCATATCATCAGAACTTGACCAAATTAATATGGGACCACCCCTAAGGTACCCACTTTCTAATATAAAAAGAATCATCGAAAACGGTTCATAAACAAAGAAGTTATGCCTAAACAAACATAGCAAAAAAGGTCCAATACCAATGAAAGAAACGGGACCAAAACTAGACTGAACCCAATACAAAAAAATCATCAAAATTGGTTCACAATTGGCGAAGATATCAACATAGACACAAAAAAAGTCAGTCGAATTGAGAACCTCCTCCTTTTTTGAAGTCGGTTAAAAATGAAAATTGTAAATAATTTTTCTTCAGATTTTTCTAAGCACGATAAGGATAGAGACAAAAAAATATTCTAGTTAATTAAATATTTAGATTGTAGGAATAGAATAAAAATAAAGCAAATATATGTTTCCCCCTACATTTATGTTTCTACATTTTCATAGTTGAAATGAGTGGTTTATTACCTGATGAAGGCTGGAATTGTTTCATCGGTATTCCTTGGCTGAAATCCTAGCCTAGTAACTAGTTCTTGCAACAACCTGACTCCTAATCCCATCACAATGGCGTCTCTCCTGCCTGTTTTTGTTTATTCTCCCGTGCAGTGAAATATAAGTAAATCAACTTTCAGAGTTGTGTTGAATAAATATTTAGTTCAACAAAATCTATTTTCAAACATAACGAAAGCTTTTCAATACAAAAATACAAGTTTATTCTTTCTATTTTATTTATATATATATACCCTATAATAGAGTGGAATGAATTAAATTATTTAAATCATTGTTTATTTTAGAAATACCAAAACTTTTCTCTAAGAATGCAGCAAAGAGATTCGAGTGATATTCTCATCTTTCTTTTATTTATTATAGATTTTTTTTTAGTTTTTCACTAAAAACAAAAAACATCCATCCATCTGTGAGCTGACCTTGCATTCCGAGGGTTCCAATCAAATATTTAGTAAAATTTGTGCAATGAAAATATTTTTATTCAGGAATAATTTAAAAAATTTACTATTTGAACCACAATTATTACTTCATTTTACTTTACAATACAGGGTATGGTCAAGTATTGTAATCGTGCATGAAAAAAGTGTTTTTTTTCCTTCTGTTTTTCGAAATATCTCAAAAACGGCTGAAACTATTTTTGATTAAAAATAATTGAGCGAAACCATGGCATTTCGCTCTACAAAAAAGCTCTAAAAAGTGAACATCGAAAAAATTATATTTTTCAGGATAACAATTGTTTTGTCAAAATGTCTGTTAGTTTGTCTGTCCGTTAGTCTGTCTGGTTGTCCATTAGTCTGTGAGTTACCAAATTTTTGTGGTCGAGATAGCTCAAAAACAAGTGAGAATATCGAAACCAAATTTCACACGTAGTTTTGGTCCGTTGAGATTAAGAGCTGATTAGATTTTGGTGCATATCGACCCAAAATTAAGGTGGGTGGAAGGGGGTTAAAAATAAAAAATCTAGGCCATTTGAGCAAATTCAACCAAATTTTGTATACATAATCAGTGGAATCCTATAAGTATAAAAATGCAAAAACTAACCGCCCAAAATGGGAGTCAAAAAATGAAAACCTTGGCTATTTACCAAACTCAAGCAAATTTTGTATACATAATCAGTGGGATCCCAGAAATCTAAAAATGCAAAAACCAACCGCCCAAATTTGGGACGGGGGGGGGGGGGGTCAAAAAATTAAAATCTAGGCCCGTGTACCAAACTCAACAAAATTTTGTATGCATAATCACTGGGACACCAGAAGTATAAAAATGCAAAAATAACCCCCCCCCACCCCCTACATGATTATAAATAATCTTAGGGGCCAGGTTGTATGGTAAAGTCAAGTGGATGGCCACATCAGAATACGTCAGCTTATTTATAAAAACCTGTGGTACTCTGAGCAAATTATCCCTTTAATTTCATAATTATTTATTGTCAATTTTGACTTCATGCGGTAAAATTTGGGGGGGGGGGGATTGTTCCGGGCAATAGATAAAATTTTGTAATATTCTAATATTAATGATAATTTTTAAAACCTTCAAAACTTGGATAAACTCTCTGCAAATAGTGTTTTGATAATTTTTTTTCCTAAATAAATTTAGAGGAAAACATACTGTATAAATTTGAAAAATATAAAATTTTGTGAATGAAAATACCAAAATAGCGTTAACGATTTTTAATTTAAAAGTAGTTTTATTTGATTTGAAAAGTTTTAAGAAAACAAATTAAAAAATTTAAACAAATTCTATTAAAGTTTACCAGAAGGGCTTTAACAATTTTGCATATAAAAGTGAGTTATTATAAAGCGAAACGTTAAAAAAAAGCAAATTATAAAATTTGAACAAATTCTGATCTAATCTGCCAAAGGGACAGGAAAGATATTTATAGTCAAAGAGCTCAATTTTAGTCCTGAATAATGAATAGGGGTTGATTTCCAATTAATTCCAGGAGAAGAAATTATTAATTTATCAAATTCTATTTATGTTAATTCTGAGAGTCCGACATCTGTCTGTGATATCTATATAGAAATTGGATAGGCAAAACCGAGGGGTGATCCGCGATTGGAAGTAGGTGTACACCTCTTTGTAAGTATTTTGGAAGAATTTGGAAATATTTGGAAGTACTCGGAAATATTTGGAATTACTTGGAAATATTTGGAAGTACAAGTTGAAGCAGATGTACAGCATATTAAGTTGCGGTTCACCCAAAATAAGGGGGGGGGGGTTAAAAATTAAAAATCTAGGCCGTTTATGGAAACTAAACCAAATTTTGTATACATAATCAGTGGACCCCCAGAAGTCTAAAAATGTAAAAACTAACCGGCCAAAATGGGGGTGGGGGTGGGGGTGTAGGGTCAAAAAATGAAAATCTTGGCCATTTACCAAACTCAACCAAATTTTGTATACATAATCAGTCGGACACCAGAAGTATAAATATGCAAAAACTAACCCCCCTACATGTTTATAAATAATTTTAGGGGCCAAGTTGTGTGGTAAAGTCAAGTGGATGGCCACATCAGAACACGTCAGCTTATTTCAAAAACAAAAATTAAATCTATGTTTAGACGATTTTTAGTTCATTATTTGGATTTTATTGTTTTATGTCATGAATGAAAATCTATTTCATAAATTAAAATTATTTATTATTATCTATTTTTATTATGTTTTTATATCGATTAGTATAAGAAATTTAATTTGACATTATTCGTACGTTCAAAAATAAATCCTACTATAATTAGGGTGACTATTGGTCCCGGATTAAAGCCTCGTGTCCCGTATTAATATATATCCCGGAAAATTCCCCGAATTAGATAAATCTTCATATCATTCGAATATTATAATTATCGATTATATTTTATTCGTGCGTCTCTGCGTACATGACTATATTATTTATACTTTAAGGTAGTTGGTTCACCATACGGGTTTTCTTAGTATTTTTTGAAATTTAGAGAGATTATTATTTAAATACTTCTTTCTGCATCGTTTGCTGGCAAAACGAAATTTATGAACAATATAGTTCTGGAGATATTAAATTCGGGGGGGGGGGGGGGGGGGTGAACCGCGATCTAATATGCTGTACACCTACTTCCACTTGTACTTCCAAATATTTCCAGGTACTTCCAAATATTTCCAAGTAATTCCAAATATTTCCAAGTACTTCCAAATATTTCCAAGTACTTCCAAATATTTCCAAGTACTTCCAAATATTTCCAAGCTCTTCCAAATATTTCCAAGTACTTCCAAATATTTCCAAGTACTTCCAAAATACTTCCAAAGAGGTGTACACCTACTTCCAATCGCGGACCACCCCTCGTTAAATTACAAAGATAGAGTTTTTCAGACTATTATACACTGCACTGTACGGTATATCGGAAAGTTTACATACATATTTAATTATAATTAAGAAACTCTTCTAACCATTTTTATAAAAAACTAAACCAACATTAAACTATAACTAATATATTTTTTAAGAAAATTTTAATTCATAGTTACAATACAGTTTCTGAGATAATAATGAATAAATAATGAAAAATAATTAATAAAAAATTTACACTAAAAACAAGCTGGCAACAACGCATTTATTTAACCTAAAAAGTGGGTTAACTTTAGTAAATTTTTTACCTTTTTTCGCTTCAGCCATTGCAGCAACAGCTTTCAATCGCTTAATAAGAACTTTTTGTTTTATAAATCTCCCTTTATAATGTACCATATCTGACATTTCTATGATAAAATATATACAAGCTCGGACAGTGTTGTCAGATTTGTCAAACCAGCACGAAACTAGCTAGTAGTGGTACATAAGCAGCAAAAAGTTTTGAGCTTATGAATTATGAATCCTTATTGTCTGTTCTATATATAAAAAAAAATGTTCTATATACTGTAGTATTAACTTTTTGCTAGTATTATCGCGAAACAACTACCTTAAATAATTTTTTTACTGTATTTTCATTTTTTTAAAACATTGTTTGGAAAAAAATTGTTCATGGGGGGGGGGGGGGGGTCAATGTCACGGATTGTCTGGCGGAAAAATGGTCAGCCTAGATATTATATGTTAATAAGATTTTTGATTTTGAATAAAGTCAATAGATATTAGTTGTAATTTTCAAGTCAGATACTTATTTAAGTTATGATCTATTGATTCGAACCTCAAATTCTCTTCTGAGAACGACCTTGGTGAAAATTCTATTTAAAAAACGACGGATATTTACATATGTTCATTGAATTAATGAAGATTGAGGTTTTAAGTCAGAGTTTCAATTCCACTCTCAATTAAATGCCTTGTGCGTTGTAACTTTTCAATCGATTTTCGAACCCATATTTGTTAATCCATTTGAGAGTTTTATTTTTTAATGAAGCCGAGATGGAAAGGGATACTTACTCTCCGTGAGTAAGTAGTCAAAGGCTGTTTGAGGAATAGAAAAAAAATATAGACGGGATTAAAAATTTTAGGGATCAATGGCCTTTCCATTAGCACAAAAGCATGTGGGAGTTAATTAAACACAAGAAAGAAAGACAAGTGAATGGGAAAATGTACATTTTGCTTTAGCCTGGGACTTCTCCTCACATTTAGGGCTTATGTGAGCAGGTCCGTGGAGAGAAATCCGGGCCAGGGAGGGTAAATTCTACAGGCGACAAGTTGAACAAATATATTTAATCAAAGCCAAAATAATAATTTTAATGATAGTTTATAATGGGAATTAAGGATAAATTTTTGTGTGACGAATGTGTGATGTAACTATTTGAGAAGTCGCAAAGTCGACGAAACGTTGGCGTTGGTGGAAAAATAAATAAGCTGACGTGTTCTGATGCGGCCATCCACTTGACTTTACCATACACCCTGGCCCCTAAAATTATTTATAATCATGTAGGGGGGTTAGTTTTTGCTTTTTTATAGTTCTTGTGTCCCTCTGATTATGTACACAAAATTTGGTAAATGGTCAAGATTTTCATTTTTTGACCTTACACCCCCCCCCCCCATTTTGGGCGGTTAGTTTTTGTATTTTTTAAACTTCTAGGGGTCCACTGATTATGTATACAAAATTTGGTTGAATTTGCTCAAACAGCCTAGGTTTTTTATTTTTAACCCCCCCCCCCTCCACCACCGTTAATTTTGGCCCGATATGTACCAAAATCTAATCAGATCTTAATCTCAATGGACAAAAACTACGTGTGAAATTTGGTTTCGATATTCAAACTGGTTTTTGAGCTAGCTCGTCCACAAAAATTTGGTAACGCACAAACAGACAGACTAACAGACATTTTGACAAAACAATTATTATCTCGAAAAATATAATTTTTTCGGTGTTCACTTATTAGGGCTTTTTTGTAGAGCGAAATGGCATGGTTTCGCTCAATTTTTTCAATCAAAATAGTTTAAGCCGTTTTTGAGATATTTCTTAAAAAAGAAGGAAAAACACTTTTTTCATGCATGATTACAATACAAAAAAATTGTATACATCTCTAAGAGTTCTCAGAGGTGAAAAAGTTGACAATTTGGGATTTTCGCACCTCCATGTATTATATGATCATACCCTGTATGGTAAAGTAAAAAAAATCACACAAAATCCTGTCCTTAATTCCCATTATAAACTCTCATTCATAAACATTATGGACGAAAATGATAAAAATAATAATAATTTTATACGTAAAAATGTATCATATTTTAAAGGTATTACAATTAAAAGTTATCATAGTATAATCTAACTATAGAAAATAAGTTTTCAGCACATTATTGTTCAATTTAAAACAGGCCCCTCAAAAAACTCTGGTTCGTAGAGAATCCACCCGTTTTCACCCCCTTTCGTCGGGGCTCCATGTGGGTTAATCGGATTCATATTTTAAAGGAAGGGTTGAATTTTTCGTGTGATCAAAAATAAAAATAAATATTTTTTTATAAGTAACCCTGCAAAGATCTCCTTAAATTAGATAATTTTTTAAAATTTTATTCACTTTAATAAATGGTCCTAACTGACCATTTATAAGTGATTTTTATCCCTGGCATTGTTCAGAAATGCCTAAACTTAAAATTTTGCAAAAACTACACTAATGCTTTCATTCCCTCCTTATTATCAGCGAAGAATAAGAAAGAATTTGATATTTTACATATTTTGGATGATATTAGTTAATTTAACTCTCAGTGTGCTAATCGAACTTGGCAGGCTTATTTGCAGATAGAAAGACTTATAATCTATAAGAAAAAAATTTCTTTAATTTACCTATTACATTATAAAATAAAAAAATGTGAAATTTAAGTTTAATAAAATTAAATTAAAAATTGAGAAAAAAGTGATCACTTTTTCAACAATCACCGCGATCTTTTTTATACCTCTATGACATGGGAATTAAAATTCAATGAAATCAATGATACAAATTGTTTTGTAAATATTTGTACCAAAAGTTCTGAAGTTAGCGAAGTTAAAATCTAAGCAGTACTTGAAAAAATTATCTGGCCTATTTTTATCCTGTTTAGCTACTTAAATAATCATCGGAGCTAATTATAGATAATGAACTTTCGTTTAGCAGATTAAAATATATATATTTTTTAATATTTAGAATATCTAGAACTCTAGAGCAGTATTTATCCAACTTTCCAGATAAATTTCACCATTACTGACTAACCATTTGAGGTACACAAATTTATATAATGAAAATTTAATTTCTAACAGAAAAGTTAATATAAGTGATATGTCTAAAATCAATAGTTTACGAGTTAAAAGATATTCCAATATTGTAGATTGAATGGACGAGAATCAATAACAAATGTGTCTCTGATGGGGACACGTCCTCTCGATATAATAGACCAAAAGAATTATAAAGAAATCGATCTTTTTTATCGATTTCATCTATCTGGAGGTTCACAGTACCAGTTTAATATAAAAAAATAGCATTTTAATTAAGAAGTTTGTAGTTTAAAAGAAATTCTATGAAAAAATTCAATTTCTTCTCCCCGTGAGCGACTAGAAATGTGAAAAAGTTTTATTTTTTTCTAGTTAGATATTTATTCAAATCTATTGAAATTTCATATCTCTGTGTTATTTTGATTTATATCTTAGAGCAAATAATTATTATTAGGAAATTCGCATTTTAAAGGGTAGTTTATTTGAAGTTCAAATAAAAAAAACGCTAATAACTCCGTTGAAACATTCTTTAAAAATGTGAAATTAATAGATATTATAAAACTATTAATTATTAATAATTTATTTCAGTTTTGAACGAAATCGGTTCAGTAATTTTTGAGAAAATCGTCAAAAACCACGAAAACCGTCTATAAAAGGCCGTTTTAGAAACATTTTAAAATTTAACTCCATGTCACAAGTCAATGTTTCGTTTCATATGACTTTTTAAACTTTTTTCAAAGGCATCTCTTGCTTTCAAAAAACACCGTTTTTGTCCATTTTCTCAAAAAGTACTACACCAATTTCGTTCAAAATTGAATCTAATTATTAATAATTGTTTTATAATATATATTAATTTCATATTTTTAAAAAAAATTTCAACGGAGATATTAACTTTTTTCACATTGAACCTCAAATAAACTACCCTTTAAATGTAAATTTCCAAATAATAATTATTTGATATAAAAGATAAATAAAAAATAACTCAAGGATATGGAATTTCAATAGATTTGAATAAATATCTAACTAGAAAAAAAATAAAACCTTTTGACATTTCTAGTTGATTCTCTCACGGGGAGAAGAAATTGAATCTTTTCATAGAATTTCTTTTAAACTACAAACTTCTAATTAAAACTAATAACTAAAACTAAAAACTAATTAAAATGCTATTTTCTTATATAATAGACATACTGTGAACCTTCAGATAGATGGAATCGATAAAATTAGATAGCTTTCTTTGTCATTTATAATTCATTTGGTCTGTTCAATCAAGAGGGTGGGTCGCAAGTCACCCGGCATCAGCGAGTCTTTCGTTACGGTTTTCTAGCTTTTTACCAATTTCTTAAAAACTAATCAATCAATTCCATTCAAAATTGAATCTAATTATTAATAATTAATTGTTTTATAACATCTATTAATTTCATATTTTTAAAATTATTTCAAAGGAGTAATTAGCGTTTTTTCTAATTAGGCTTCAAATAAACCATCCTTTAAAATGGAAATATTCTAATAAAAAATTTTGATATAAAAG
Organism: Forficula auricularia; assembly: GCA_024734495.1. NCBI lineage: Eukaryota > Metazoa > Arthropoda > Insecta > Dermaptera > Forficulidae > Forficula > Forficula auricularia. The sequence continues at coordinate 5,937,344 of JALMQS010000101.1, read as the reverse complement.
ATAAAAGAAACACAGAGATATGAAATTTCAATAAAATTAATTGAAATGAGAAAAAAAATAAAACATTTTTGTATTTCTAGCCGACTTGCTGCCGAAGCGAGAAAAATAGATATTTTCATTAAATTTCAATCAAACCACAAAATTCTTAATTGAAATTCTATTTAATTATATTAGATGGATACTGTGACCTCTAGTTAGATGAAATTGATAAAATAAGACAGCTTTCTTTCTTATTTATAATTCTTTGGTCTGATTTATCAAGAGGCTGGGTCGCCAGCCTCCCGCCATGAGCGACGTATTTGTTATTGATTCAACAAGTACATTCAGACGACAGTATTGGAATATCTTTTAACATATTAAAACCTAATATATTTAAATATACGATAATGTAATATAATAAATAAATAAATAAATAAATAAAATAATTAATAATAGGATTATATTAGATAAATTCAAACACCACTGGGTCTAACAACTTTGCAAGTCCTCGAGGGCAGAGCAAAGCTATTTTCATATTGAGTTTTATTATTAAATAATTAAAAGCCAGAAGACAACTGATTTAAAAAAGATTCAATTCAATTTAAATTTTTTTTTTTTTGATTATTAAATAGAGCTACTAAATAAATACCTGGTGAGATAATGAACGTGTTGTCAAAAGATTTAATTCAATTTTAAAAGTATTTTAATTTTAATTTTTTATCTTCCTTGCTTCTGCTCTCTTGTGATTCAAACTGTATTGGTCAACATGTACTACTTCAGGCAGATAACGTATATTAATTACCTCGGATCATAAGTTGAAAAGACAATAAATATATCAAGTCTCCAAGATATTATTTTTTCTTTTTAATTCATCTGATGGATCTGCACATATTGTGTCTGTGTTGTCTCAGATCTCCGTATTAAATAACACATTTTGGCAGAAGAGCAAACATTCTATAACTTTCTGTTCTTAGGTTTCTGTGTGCATCGGAATATAGACAGACACACAGGCCCCAAGAAAGGCTAAAAACAAATAATTATTTTTCTTCTCTTTTCAGACATTTTCCCTTTACTTTTGCCTTCCGGGCACAACGATTAGATTAACCTGTCGGGAAAAACAATCTTGACCTAACAGAACTAGTGACAAAGAGATTTTGAGCATATATTTTAATAAAAAAATAAACTGATGTGGCCATCCACATGACTTTATCATACACCTGGGTCCTCTCTTAGATTTAATATTGAATTAAAATAATTTATAATTATTTACGAAAAAACCCCTCTTAATTTTGGGCCCATTAGCAATCATATCTACTTTTAATTATGAGACTATTTAATTAGAAATATCAACTTTCTTCAATTTTTATTTGAAAACATTTTAACCCCCCCCCCCCCCCCTCTTGGCCACTATCAATTGCACATAGTCATTTTCATATATAAGGTGCTTATGCGGAACTTCGCACAAATCGATTAAAAGGTCTAGAACTTATATTGACCCCCCGATTTTGGAAGAAAATAATTACTCTCTTTTTTATTATAGGTTCATTTTATAGTATATTTCATTTTTTTATTGTTTTTTCTTTTTTATTTTGAAAATATTATAATTTTAATTTGCAAACCTCTCCCCCCCCCCCTTAATTTTGGATTCGATTTCAACCAAAATCTAATCAGCTCTTAATCTCAATGCATCAAAACTGTATGTGAAATTTCGTTTTGATATTCAAACTAGTTTTCGAGCTAGTGGGCCCACAAAATTTGCTAATGCACGTACTAACTAACGTTCTAGCATACTAACAGACATTTTGATAAAACAGTTATTATCTCGAAAAATATAATTTTTTCGATGTTCACTTCTTAAGACTTTTTTGTAGACCGAGATGCCATGGTTTCACCCAATTTTTTTAATCAAAATATTTTCAGCCGTTTTTGAGATACATCGAAAAATGAAGCAAAAAAACCCAATTTTTTCATGCACGATTACTATTCTTGAAGTAATATATTATATACTAGCTGCAAGGTCCGCCTTCGGCGGTCCTCTTGCTAGCCAGGTGGCTATGCCCCCTGGACCCTTACCCTTTGGATGAGTTTCCTCCAAGGGCAAGAATTTATATTTTTTCACCCTCGCCTCCTTTTTGGGCGATTTTTTTAAGCAAAAGTTGTCAGAAATGAGATCCCCTACAATTTTGCTCATATTAAAATTTGCCATAAAGTTAATAGTTTAGGAGTTATTTGATAATTTCCATTCGTGCCCCCCTCCAAACCCACTTTTCAGGTCAAAATATCAAAACGATATATAGCAATAAACGAAGTTAGATGACATCTGATCCAAATATGAAATTTCAAAATAATCCCTTCAGTCGTTTTTACGTGAATCGTGAGCAACTTTTCGCGGAACCCACGGAAACACACACAGACAGACAGACAGACAGGAATTTTATTGAGGGTGTTTTCGTTCATAACTTTGCTTGAAACGTGTGGAAACAAAATTTGGCGTGATTTGAAGCTATGTACAGACAAAACCTTAATTTTATATATATAGATTTTCAATAAAAAAACCAACACATTTTTTCCCAATATTTTTGGTTTCACTAATAACTTCTTCTCGAGACCTCGTAAAACCTTCAACAGCACTTTTCGTAGGTTAGAAAAGTAAGATAGAAAAGAGAAAACGAGATCATCCTCAGAGAAGAATAAAGAGCACGATATATGAAGAATGAATTCCAGAACATTTTGTCGATATTTGTGGAGATAGCAGAAATTAAAGGAAGAGAACTGGAAAAGGAATATTAAAAGCAACAAACGTAAATGAATAAGAGGAGCCAGAAAATAATTAAATAAAATGCTTTTGAAAATGATTCAATTTTCACAATCTTTTGAGTTGAAGAAAAATATGTAGAAGAGTAAATTAAAAGGCAAAGCTAAAAGGGTATTGGTTTCGCTCTCTACTCCGACGCAGTAAAGAGGAAGTATACAAGAAGGAATTTAATTTTGAAACTTGAATAATCTGATTGATGATTTCGATGTGTTTTTTTATGTTTAAACATGCAGGATCTTTATTTTAGAAACTTTAATAAATGTTTATTCATTGAGTGAAAATTAAATAGAACAGACATTTAATCGATTTAAACACATTTATTTTCATTGCAAAAAATTATGGGGTTTCTTCTATTGAATCTGAATTATTTTTGTATAATTTTCACTACATATCAGAGCTCCTCCCATAAAAATTTAAATTTAAAACAAGACACAATGAAATTGAATTCTATATACCACTGGCGGTTGGTAACTTTTCAACCAGGGGATGCTATCCAAAAAAGTACCTTTCTTTTTCTGAAATTTTATATCAATCTTCGCTTTTTTTGCAAATTTCATCGAATACCTTATCAATTTCGTTATTATTTTACCAGTCAAGTATTTTAATTAAAAAAATTGGGCGAAACCATCGCATTTCGGTCTAGAAAAAAGCCCTAATATGTGAACATAGAAAAAATTATATTTTTCGAGATAATTATTGTTTTTTTTTTTTGGGGGGGGGGGGGGGTGAAAAAATGAAAATATACGCCCTTATACCAAACTCAACCAAATTTTGTATACATAATTGGTGGGCCTCAAGAAGACTAAAGATGCAAAAACTAACCGCTCAAAATGTGGGGGAGGAGGGAGGTAGGGTCAAAAAATGAAAATATAGGCCCTTGAACCAAACTCAACCAAATTTTGTATAGGTACATAATCCGTTGGCGCGCAGAAGACTAAAAATGCGAAAAATAACCACCCAAAATGGGGGGGGGTGTAGGGCTAAAAAATGAAAATATAGGTTTATGAACCAAATTCAACCAAATATTGTATACATAATCAGTCGGCCCCAGAAAACTAAAATTGCAAAATCTAACCGCCTAAAATGAGGATGGGGGATGAAATTCTAAGCTCTTGTACCAAACTCAACCAAATGTTGTATACATAATCAGTGGGCCCCCAGAAGTCTAAAAATGCAATAACTAACCCCCTCCTACATGATTATAAATAATTTTATTAAATATTAAATTTAAGTGAGGGCCAGGTTGTATGGTAAAGTCAAGTGGATGGCCACATCAGAACGTGTCTGTTTATTTTTCAAATTTAACATTAGATTTTAAAAAAATATATTTTGAGACCTTTCCCCCAAACGGATACTGCTTTGTGTGAGTGAGGTTTGGATTCAGAAATTAATTCTTGTGACTTAAACCCCATAGTCCCTGAGATGGAAATCGACCATCTTCCACAATGTCCTTAAAGAAAATCTTAAATTTCTCCTAATTCTATTCCTATAAGCAAGCCATGACTTGTCTATTGCGCTCTTAGTTATTTCCGATCTTATATATTGAGAATTGTTAGAAATGGATTATTCTAAAGATTCCCGAATCATCTTTATTTATTCCTTGTTTGTATTATTTCTATTTTAATAGTTCCTCAGCGAGAACAATTTTTATTCGATTAAAACTCGTCAGAACTTGTCTATGACATGCTTGAACTGGAATATAAACCAGGCAAGAAATTCAAACCTTCTATCGGCACACTTTTTGGAAAAATTATTCATTTTAATTGCCCCTTGAAGCTATGCGACAATTTTATTTCATTTCGAGAACCAATTACTTTTCAAAACAAAACATGTTTTTTATAGAAATATTTGAAACAACGGATAATAATTTGAAAATTTAATGATCCTCCAGAATTTTTGAAGTTGACCTTATATACATACATATTTATGAAAATACTCTAAATGTTTGAAATTTTAGGGATGCCCCTCATCTACAGCATCCATGGACCGCACGCCACTGATATATATATATATGTCATTAGAGGTTTTTCGGGTTTCTCCGCGTGGGTTTGAGAGTTTTACTCGACGTTTCGGCTCTCCTTTTGGAGCCATTTTCAAGAGAGGGGGTGGGCGGTCTACGTGGTCTTAACCTTGTAGTCCAAGGTTCGTTTTGGAGGGTGTCTTCCGAGTGAATTTCTTCAGTCGGAAGGTTGGGTAGATTTGGATATTTAGGAAGTTTTGGGTGTTTTGTTGCTGAAGGTGTATTATCTATTATGGTGGCTGACGTCTCGGCTGTTGCTGTCTTGAGAATGTTGGGCACTACACTCGATATGTTCACTGTCACTGTTTGTAGGCAAATGAAGAAATTCACTCGGAAGACACCCTCCAAAACGAACCTTGGACTACAAGGTTAAGACCACGTAGACCACCCACCCCTCTCTTGAAATGGCTCCAAAAGGAGAGCCGAAACGTCGAGTAAAACTCTCAAACCCACGCGGAGAAACCCGAAAAACTTCTAATGACATAGAACTTATCCGCGGAAGCCTCACTGAAAAAACAAAAATAATAATAATAAAGACACGATGTAATGAGAAATGGAGGAATATGTAGCAGTAGACTGGAGTTACTCTCGAGGTCTTTTTTTTTTACTTTTCGAATAGCGTTTTTAATTATTTGAAAGAAAATCCCCTATCTTCTCATTTACGATAAGAAAATAATTAAGTACATATTTCAAAGGAAAAAGCAACTGGGTATTTAATACTGATTATGTCGAGCCTTTTTTTATTTTATTTGTATTTTTTTACTTTAAGAAGTGAAAGTCATTTCAGGAGTGGGTTCATAGTTGAAGGTGAGTGAGTTTATTGTGGGTTTTAAAAGTAGATAAGATAAAAGCGGGAGAGGAGTTTTCGCCACTAGAAGTCATAGGGACAAACGAGTTGCAGGTTGCGTTTGTTCTATCTAATCTTAATCTAGTTTATTGTGGGTTTTAAAAGTAGATAAGATAAAAGCGGGAGAGGAGTTTTCGCCACTAGAAGTCATAGGGACAAACGAGTTGCAGGTTGCGTTTGTTCTATCTAATTTGTCAGCAAAGAATTGTTAAGTGTTTGAAAATCGTGTGTTTCTTGCAAATGAGACTTTAAAGGATTTTATTGACTTTAACTCTTCAGAACGGGGAGTCGGGTAGCTCAGCCAGCTAACGCACTGGCTTCGCTTCGGCATCGATCGATTATGACGATGTTGAAGTGGAGGTCCGGGGTTCGATCCTAGCTGGCAAATAAAAATTTCTACCGGCTGAAAACTCGGCTCCCTCACTAACCCTACTAACACTCTACTATGTGCTGTCTAAATGGGCTTTGTTCCCGGTGACATTAAATAAATAAATAAAAAAAAAAACTTCAGAACAAGCACCATAATCTATCTATCTATCTATAATTATTATAATCGGCATGCACGACGACGCTGACGTGATTTATTAATTTTAAACCCACTAATAGTTCATGACAAATACAATTGATTAAAATTAGGAAATTTAAATTATTATTATAAAGAATTTATTTTAGTAGAAATATTTTTACATTGCATATCAGAGGCTTCTTTCCCTCAGGAATTGAACCCAAGCGCCAACTTGTTTGGGGGGCCCTTAAGACAAATCTCTCTCTGATATCCAACATATCGTGGGCTTATTGTGAAAAGTCTTTAAGTAACATTTTCTTACATTTGAGATAAGCCAATTTCAAACTTATGATTAGTTTTAAAAATACTTAAGTATCAATTTAATTGTTTAGCTTTTGTTTTTTGTATTTATAAATATGTTTCATACCTCACATAATTGAGTAAAATACTTTACATTTAAATATTTTTTTTTCGCTCTGTAAAATCAGAACATTGTGCACTTGGTGAATTGTTTTTTACGTTTAATAGGGTTTGTGTTATTTTGATTCCCTTAAAGTATTTTTATATCGATAAATATGAACGAAACTCACAACTACGTACTATTAGATGAAAATCCGTCAAAAGTGTACTTAGTGACTTTATCCAAGAAGCCCACGATATATTAGAAAAAAGCTAAAGATTTTTCACTCCTTTCAACTAGAAGGGAAAAGCAAAAAATCACGCTAAACTCAAAATAATTTTCAGTGTCGGACCCTCGGACCATTCATTTAAATAATTAAGAATTAATCATCGTTTTTGTAGTTTCTTTTTTTGAAAAAAGATGAATCGTTCAAAAATCAACAAAAGTAATTAATCACAATTATATTAAAAATAATTTATTTTAATTAGGGACGAACTAAGATTTTAGTAGAAATATTATTATATTGCATATCAGAGGGTTTCGCTCGCTCAGGAATCGAAACCAAGCGCTAACTTGTTTGGGGGGACCTTAAGACAAATCTCTCTCCGATATGCAACATATATAAGACAAAAAAGCTAAAGATTTTTCACTCCTTTCAACTAGAAGGGAAAAGCAAAAAAATCACGCTAAACTCAAAATAATTTTCAGTGTCGGACCCTTCATTTAAATAATTAAGATTTACTTAAGCATCTTTTTTTGAAAAAAAAAAATGGAATTTTTCAAAAATCAACCCAAGTAAATTAACTACAATTATATTAAAAAGAACTTTTTTAATTTAGGGACGAATCTAAGATTTTAGTAGAAATATTTTAACATTGCAAATCAGAGGGCTTCGTCCCCCCAGGAATCGAACCCAAGCGCCAACTTGCTTGCCGGGCAGTTAGCCAAACACTTAACACTCTCTCTCAGATATGCAACATATTATTTTTTTCTTATATATATTGCACATCGGAGAGTGATTTGTCTTATGGGTTTGGCTAACTGCACGGCATGCAAGTTGGCGCTTGGGTTCGATTCCTGAGGGGACGAAGCCCTCTGATCTGAAATGTTAAAATATTTCTACTAAAATCTTAGATTCGTCCCTAAATTAAAATAAGCTGACGTGTTTTGATGGGGCCATCCACTTGACTTTATCATACAACCTGGCCCCTCACTTATATTTAATATTTAATAAAATTATTTTTAATCATGTAGGGGAGGGGGGTTAGTTTTTCCAATTTTAGACTTCTGAGAGTCCACTGATTATGCATACAAAATTTGGTTGAGTTTGCTAAAATGTCCTAGATTTTTAATTTTTGACCCTACACCCCCCCCCCCCCTTTTGGGCGGTTAGTTTTTCCATTTTTAGTCTTCTGGGGTCCCACTGATTATGTATACAAAATTTGGTTGAGTTTGATCAAATGGCCTAGATATTAATTTTTTGACCCCCCCCCCATTCTGGGGTCCCACTGATTATGTATACAAAATTTGGTTGAGTTTGGTCAAATGGCCTAGATTTTTAATTTTTAAGCCCCCTCCACCCCCTTAATTTTGGGTCGATATGCACCAAAATCTAATCAGCTCTTAATCTCAATGGAGCAAAACGACGTGTGAAATTTGGTTTCGATATTCACACTAGTTTTTGAGCTAGTTCGTCCACAAAATTTGGTAACGCACAGGCTAACAGACATTTTCACAAAACAATTATTATCTAGAAAAATATAATTTTTTCGATGTTCACTTATTAGAGCTTTTTTGTAGAGCGAAATACCATGGTTTTGCTCAATTTTTTTAATCAAAATAGCATAAGCCGTTTTTGAGATATTTTGAAAAAAAGAAGAAAAAAAAACACTTTTTTCATGCACGATTACAATACTTGACCATACCCTGTATGGTAAAGTAAAAAATTATTTTTAATATAATTGTGGTCAACTTACCTGGGTTGATTTTTGAGCAATCCCATCTTTTTTCTAAAAAAGAAACTCAAAAAAGATGCTTAAATCTTTACATTAATTATTTAAATTATTATTTTAAAACTCACTACAGACTTCAGGGGGCGTAGTCGAAGGCTGGTAGTTGTCTAATACTGGGAAGGATAGAGACGGTTCACCGGTGGGTCAGAGAATCGAGTGACCGATAAGGCTTGATTGATATCTTATTAGTTTTATTCTGAATTGCATCCATTCAAAGATATCAAAGATATTTGTTATTTTGACCCGACAAAAATAGCTTTACACGAGACCCTCACTTGAACGTTCCCCGGTAACAACAAGAATCATTATACCACCTGATCATTCCGGATCAGGTAAGATCGAAGTAGAAGAGTGGAAGTGAATAAACTGGATTTAAATGATTAAATCAAAACTTAAAATTAATCTTCAGAATTTTCAATTTCGTTTTATAAATGAATCCACATAGAGATGAAAAATATCAAAAACAAAGACTTTTGAACAAAGTAATTTTTTTAAAAACAAATATTCTGTGATAAACACATAGACACTGTAAATATTTCAAAATCCTAAGCTCGAAAAGAGGAGAAAACAAATAAACAAAACAAATAAAGAAATAATTATCTTTTTTTTATTTTGAATCCTCATTGTACCTATTCCAATTTCAAAACACTGCAAAGAATAAAGTTTAATAAAAAATAAATAAATATCTAGATTTAGAAAAGAAACCGTTTGTATTTGATTTATAGTAATGGAATTATAAAGTAATAAACTAGTGTGCATCAGTGATTCTCAAACGAATTTCAATCAACACAGGGCCGGATTTAAGCACAGGCTATGCAGGCCGCAGCCTATGGGCCGGCACCACAAAGGGGGCCCACACCACAAAGAGTCTACTTTTTTTTTAATATATTTAACAAGGTTTCAATAAAGAGTCATTCACGTTTATTTTTAAGTTTTTAATAGGATAATTGCTGAAAAAGCGGTTTTAGGTTAATTAAAAAAAAATATTTTCAGCCTAGGGGCTTATACGATAGATTCTAAATCCGGCCATGACTGATAGAGGGTTTTTTGATTAGTAATTTTATAAATAACGAATTAAAGAGTGAATCTTCTTAATATAAATATTTTCAAATAATTAATGCAAAGATTTAAGCATTTTTCTCTGAGTTTCTTTTTTTGAAAAAAGATGGAAATTATTTCAAAAATCAACCCAGACTTATACTATTAGCTAGTTAGCGCTTGGGTTCGATTTCTAAGGAGACGAACCTATCTGATATGCAAAGTAAAAATATTTTCTCTAAAATCTATGATTGATCCTTAAGTAAATTCATTTATTAATAAATATTATTTGATATTATATTTTCGAAAAAATTGGATAAAAGTTTTATTTTGATTTTGTGAAATTATAAATCGACAAATTTTAAATTAAAGAAAACAGTAAAAGAGTGTATTTTCTGCTGGAAAAATAAATTTATTATTTATTTATAAATAGACTATATATAGTTTCTAGGACTTTGCCCTCCTAATCAGTCTATTACAACCGGAGGGTGATCCGCGATATGAAGTAGGTGTCCACCTCTTTGGAAGTATTTTGGAAGTACTTGGAAATATTTGAAAGTTCTTGGGAATATTTGGAAGTACTTGGAAATATTTGGAAGTACTTGGAAGTATTTGGAAGTACTTGGAAATATTTGGAATTACTTGGAAATATTTGGAATTACTTGGAAATATTTGGAAGTACAAGTGGAAGTAGGTGTACAGCATATTAGGTCGCGGTTCACTCCTCGATTACAACTGATTCACAGGAATTGGTGTATGAAAGTATGTATGTAAAACTCACTTTCATACATCAATTCCTGTAAATCAATTGTAATAGACTGATTAGGAGGGCAAAGTCCTAGAAACTATAACATATATAGTATCTTTATAAATAAATAAAAAATTCATTTTTCCACCAGAAGACGCACTCTTTTATTGTCTCTATTAATTTATAAAAATTTTGCTACTCTCGGCAAAAAGAAACTTTCAATTTAAGACAAATTTTAATGATTGACAAAATGGCGTTAAAGATTTTTAATTAAAAAATAGTTTTTTTGATTTGAAATGTTTTAAGAAAGCAAATCATAAAATGTAAACAAATTCCATTAAGATTTATCCGAAGGTTTCTAAAGATAAAGACGCGAAACGTTATAAAAAATCAAATTTTAAAATTTGAAGAAATTCTGATCTAGTCGGACAATAGGGCAGGAAAAAAGATATTTAGTGAAAGAGCTACATTTTAGAGTTGGAAAATGAATAGGGGTTGACTTTCAATTAATTCCAGGAGAAGCAATTAATAATTTGTCAAATCCAATAGATGTTGATTTTGACAGAGTCTAACAAGAAATGCCATGGCCATGTTCCACTATAGGCGAAATGAAGGGGGAATTCTTGTTCTCTAAAAATTCTCAGCAAATGGTTCGAGCTAGAATACTGAAACGTGACATATAGATGGAGTATATGGATACAAACTTAAATGCCAAAATTCAGATCATTAGCTTACATGTTCGATACCATTCCAAATGACCCACTGTTTATGGTTAGTGATTCCTCAAAAGTGGAGAAAAATAATTTTTGAGCACGATTTTTTCTGCCTGTCTACTACATTCCGATACTCACGATTAGTCAAAACCTAAAATGTTTGTTACGATGTCCAAACGTTTGTATTTTCAAAGTGAAATATTTACTTGACCTTATTCTAGAGGTGCCTAACCTCTGGAACCACACAGATCACATAAGTTGTATAGTAGGAAGATATCGATGAAGCAGTTCAAATAAGCTAACGTGTTCTGATGTGGCCATCCACTTGACTTTACCATACAACCTGGCCCCTCACTTATATTTAATATTTAATAAAATTATTTATATTCATGTAGGGGGGGGGGTTAGTTTTTGCATTTTTAGACTCCTGGGGGCCCACTGATTATGTATACAAAATATAGTTGAGTTTGGTACAAGAACCTATATTTTCATTTTTTGATCCAACATCCCCCCTCTCCATTTTGGGCGGTTAGTTTTTGCAATTTTAGATTACTGTGCGCCCACTGATTATGTATACAACATTTGGTTGAGTTTGGTACAAGAGCCTAGAATTTCATCCCCCACCCTTATTTTTTGCATTTTTAGTCTTCTTAAGGTTCACCAATTATGTATGGGGGGAGGAGGGGGGGTCAAAAAATGAAAATCTAACGGGCCTAGATTTTCATTTTTTGACCATACACCCCGCCCCATTTTGGGCGCTTGGTTTTTGCATGTTTAGACTTCTGGGGCCCACGGATTATGTGTACAAAATTTGGTTGAGTTTGCTCAAATTGCCTAGATTTTTAATTTTTAACCCCCATCCACCCTCCTTAATTTTGGGTCGGTATTCTGCAAAATCTAATCAGCTCTTAATCTCAATGGACCAAAACTACGTGTGAAATTTGGTTTCGATATTCACACTAGTTTTTGAGCTAGCCCGTCCACAAAAATTTGGTAACGCATAGTCTTAACTAACAACCAGACAACCAGACAGACTAACTAACAGACATTTTGACAAAACAATTATTATCTCGAAAAATATAATTTTTTCGATGTTCACTTATTAAAGCTTTTTTGTAGAGCGAAATGCCATAGTTTCGCTCAATTTTTTTAATCAAAATAATTTCAGACGTTTTTGAGATATTTCGAAAAAAAACCCACTTTTTTCATGCACGATTACAATACTTGACCATACCCCTGTATGGTAAAGTAAATAAAAAGAAGAAGATAGTTTACACTATCTTTTTATTCATAAAACTGACGATTCGGAGGCTATTCCCTCCTTCTTCAGGGTTTTGAAAAGTCAGTGAAGGAAATCCAATGCGACATTCCCCTCTGTCTCCTCTTTCAGTGGCAGTAACAATAATATATTGTATTTCATTCTCAGCAGAATTATAATGTATGAATGTATAAAAATAAAAAAATTAAAATTAAAATCTTTTATAACTTACTTTGTTGGATTAAGCTAAAACTAGCATTTTTTGGGGTAAATTGTATTACGATTTTTAAGTGATAAAAAACTTAAGGATTCAAAATAAAAATAATGTAATTTAATTGTTCTGATACTCATTAATTGTAATATTTTTAAGTTTGTAAATGAGATTTAGTTAAAATCTAATATTGATTAAACTTAATATTGATTTTATAAATTACAAAATCATTTATAATATTCCGTGAAAAAAGGTGAAAAAAAAACTTTTGAGTGGCGATCCACATGTGGTCAGCGGATTAAGTTGGGCATGTTTGACTTAGAAACCGAAATCCTTGCCTCTAAACTAAACTCTTGCAGTGTGTCTATAGTTTTGTTATGATGCGAAAAGGATTTACACTAAGAATGTGCAACCCCTAGAGGCCTGGATTGGAAGAAGAGAAAGAGATCTTATGGGCTAGATCGTAGATGCGGATCTTAAACAGCTGAAGGTTATAAGTTGCGGAAAAGACGGTGGTAGGAAGCGAGTTCTATTTTCTAGAAATCATAGGGATAAACGATTTTGCGAAATCTTTGATTCGATTTTAATCCAATTGGACAGCGAAGGTTGAACTCTTTTATCCTTATGACCTCAAGAGACTGGAACTCACTTCCAGCCACCGTCTTCCCCGCAACTTATAACCTTCAGCTGTTTAAGCCCCGCATCCACAGATACCTTCAACTCCTACCCAGCCCATAAAATCTCCTCTTCTTCTTTTTTTCACGATGGAGGGGCCAACCCAGGCCTTTAGGGCAGGGGTCGACAACCTACGGCTCGCGAGCCACATGCGGCTATTTCGATGTGAAGATGCGGCTTTATTTTAAATCAAAAATCAAATTTATATATATCTAATCCTAATCAAATACCATAATATTGAATTAAATATGTTAGTGGCTCCTTAAAAACTGGGAAATTTTGTAAATTGTAACTTTTGGCTTTTCCGTCTCAAAAGGTTGCCGACCCCTGCTTTAGGGGATGCAGCTTTTTGGTGTATCTCCTTCTCTCATCAATATCATTAAAAAAAATGTTCGTCCTAATTTTAAATATTTTTAATCACTAATAAATAAATAAAAAAACTTCGTGTAGTATGTCTATGAAAATACCACATCAGGCAAAAATCAATAATACTCAAGAGAAAGAGTAATATAAGTAATAAAATTGAATAGGGTTATTTATATAGATAGAGCATGAAATCAAGAGAGCTCTAGAGTTGAGAGAGAGATCGAAATATCTTTTGTCTTTTAGCCCCCTCCTTCAACATCATTCCGTATTTCATCCCAAATATTAATTGGAAGTAATTAAGTTAAAGTGAGATGGAGAGATGGAGAAAAAATGAGAGAATTAAGAATTCTGTCCAATATTGAATGATAATTAAACGGAGACCAATTTTTATTTTTTTTATTTTTATCAATTCTCTCTGATAAATATTCATTCTCCTTTCGTTGCCCCTATTGGGTATTAAACGTTTCCAACCATTGATTTCTATCCACACGAAATTTTTTTTCTTTTCAAAAATTTTTTTTTTTTTATTTTAATTTTATTATCCTCCGTGACCGGTGTGGGGGATATTAAACTGTCAAAAGCGTGCGCTGTCGTGTTAATTCGGTGCCGAGGATTAGAGGTTGCGTCGGGCTTTTTAATTAAATTTAACGCCCGGTGTGGCTTGGCTTACGAACAATTGTTTCTAATCTATTGTCCAAAGAAGATATTGTATTTTTATTGTGATATGCAATTTACTTCATATTCACTCTCTGCATACCTTTTTTTTAATTAATTACTCTTGACTTTTATGATAAATTAACCTCTCGACTAAAAAAAAAACAAGTATTTTATTTATAATAAAATGTAAGAAATAAATATAAGAGAAAATTATTGTATGACACATCATAAAACAACTAAACATATGTCATTTTTTATAGTATTCTTGCAATTTTTTATTGTATTAAATGAATATATATAATTCTTTAAAAACAATAGTAAAACATGTATTAATAATTCAAACTCACTCTCATTTAAAATAGGTATATCTTAACGCCAAATTAGCCATAAAAAAATAAACATGACTAGGACAATTTTCATAATTAAAATTAAAAACTCTATACTATGGCATTCTAAAGATAAGTTAGTTATTTTCTCTATCTTCTGATGATGGGTTGACAACCCGAAATATATATATATATATATATATATATTAGGGTGCTCCTTATTTTAGATATTTTCGAATATTTACGCGGACAGGGGCTCATGTGGTTATAAATAAATACAAAAATGTTTCAACTCTCTATCTCAATTTTAACCTAGTGCTACACAGCGATTAAGTTTTCCATCTAAAAAACATGGGGATTTTGGCATTGAATGATTATTTTTTTTATTCCTTCCAAAGTAATGGTTCAAAAAATTTGAAACTCTGTAGAATTTATTCTTATGATAGTAGCTATCCTTAAAATTTTTTTCAGATTTTAACTATTATAATTTTGGAGTATATAACTTACTAATACTAAGATATAGCAGTATTTTATCTAGATGTAACTCCGAAATTGTAATAGCTAAAAATTCTAAAGGATAGCTACTATTATAAGGATAATGTCAACCGAGTTTCAAATTTGAACCATTACTTTGGCCGGAGTAAAAAATTGATCGTTCAATGCCAAAAACCTCATGTTCTTTAGATGGGAAACTTAATTGCTGTGTAGAATTATGTTAAAATTGAGATAGAGACTTAAAACTTGGGGGGATATCTTTTTGTATTTATTTAGAACCATATGAGCCCCTGTCCGCGTAAATATTCGAAAATATCCAAAATAAGGAGCTCCCTAATATATGTATATATATATATATATATATTGAGAAAACTCTCTCTCTCTCTCTCTTTTATTTATTACATGTGAAACAAGTGATCTATTGAATAACTCACAAAAAATCATTTTCAAAAAAAAAATTTACTTTTCTTTTATTAATTAAAAACTCTATCATATCATATTTATCATAGATGGTCCCAGTGTTAAAAAAATTGTAAATTTACTATATATGTTTACAATACAAATAAATAAGAAATTTACAAAATTGGGTATAGTAAAAAAAAAAATAGATATTATATATAGTAGATAAAATCACATTAACTCATTGGAAAAAACTAAAATAAAAATTGTATCTTTACTTTTTTCTTGTATTAATTAAATACACATTAGTAAAAAATATGTTATAAGAATACAATACTGGTTAATTTTACTAAAAAGTTTTGAGGCTGGACTTCCCATTTTTTATAGTAAAATTAGATAAGAAATTTTTAACAGTGGATTGAACTAGCGACTACATTGAAAAACAATGGTTTTCTATCAAAATTTTTAACAAAGGTGATCGATCAATAATTGTTTTTATAAAAACAAAAATAATTTTATCTTGATATATACATATTTAAAAACTTCTATTCAAAATTTATAATAGACATAGTTCGTGTTAATTGCAATTTACTAAAAGTTGAGTTATTAAATTTTCTTCTCCTTTTTCTCATTTCACAATAAATGAACTCTCTAAATTCGCTAAAAAGAGAAATCAAGAAAAAAAGCACACACCGAGAAAAGAGACACTAGTTAGTAATTGGCAAAATTAATAACAAAAACTCTTTATTCTAAAGAAACGGGTTAGTTATATATTTTTTTCAAAAAAAAGAAAGAAGAAAAAATTGCCAGAATCAAGTGTCTGTTACTTGAATGCTGAGACAAAAGGAGCAGGAGAATGACTCAGTCTTCTTTATTAAAATTAATGAACTAGGTACTATTCGTTGTCCAATCGAGGATTTCAGTTCTAGAAATAAAACTTTTAAAATAAATAATGAGAAATAATATTAAATTTTGATGAGGGGGAATGGTGTAGGTTCTTGGTGGGACATATTTTAATAAAGTAATGAAAATTTAAAAATTTAAAAATATAGAGTAGATTGGGGCGAGACGGCGTATTGTACAAGATGCCCTATCATGTGGTTCACCCACGCCGATGCAGAAAAATAGCTAACCGGTAAGTTGGAATGAAGGCCAGTGCCCAGTGAGATTATACAAATAGTTTTTGTTGATTAATCACAGTTTTAAGTGGTGTTTTTAAATGATTTTGTCATCCCGATTGCTTTGGTATGTATCAGAAATCATATCCAAACATAGTTTACTTATTCATATTAGCCGTAGTTTTGATAGAAGAGAAATAACTCAGTTCGTTTTAGTGAGTTTGAAGTGTGGGCTTTCTATTAGACCCCCGTCTGCCACTACTGCGTTGGGCCGACCTCTTGTCCAATGCTTGAGGAAGACGACAAACATTTTCTTGGGGTAAGATGCCCTATTTTTCGCGTTGGTGTAAGATGTTGGTTTGTATTATTATATATTTAAAATTAATTTTTGAAAACTATTCCGATTGTTTCTTTCCAGAAATGCCTCGCACATACATAGGAAAGTCGTCTAATCGAGGATCATGGAACGAAAATGACCTCCAAAAAGTTTTCAAAAGAGGAAATATTTCTTAAAAGGATAAAAGAACATTAAAAAAAAAGTAATGTTATTACATTTTAATAAACTGGAATTGATTTAATAACACTTTGCATTGATTCCCCATAAGGCATCTTACCCTTAAGATATCGGTCAAGTATTAGATGAGAATCAATCGCTATTTTTGGTTTAAAGTCGATTTCTCATGCCTTACAGCAATGGTTACTAATAAAAACCGAAACGTCAAAAATCCAATATAGAATGAGCTGCCTTCCCAAGTACTAGATGAGAATCAATCGCTATTTTTGGTTTAAAGTCGATTTCTCTATGTCTTCAGCAATGGTTACTAATAAACCGAAACGTCAAAAATCCAATATAGAATGATTATTCCTCAAGTACTAGATTAGAATCAATCGCTATTTTTGGTTTAAAATCGATTTCTCTGTCTTCAGCAAAGGTAACGGATAAGAAAACAACGCAGTTGCTATGGTTACTTATAAAAAAATTCCTCCCAAATTTTTAGCATTTCACAGAGAGAAGCCTATCCATTCTTACTTAAGCAAGGCTAAATGAGCTATATTAAAACTTTCAAATGAATAAATTTTAAAGAATTTAAAAATTAAAAAAAAGTACTATCTTACTCTAGAGTAAAGTACTTTAAAATATAATTTTACTAACAACTTATTTAACCTTTTTTGTGGTCCCCAAGGTACTTAATTAGGATATTAAATTTCATCAAAAATTGGTTAAGTCATTTTCAAGATATTTAGAAAAACTAAAAAAAGTACTGAAATAAAGTACTAATGTTTGTGGGCCGATATGTACCAAAAACTAATCAGCGCTTCATTTGTTAAACTAATGGTAGTTTTCAATTTCATTTCAATCGGTGTAACGGTGTGGAAAAAATCGTGGGCCAAAAAACGATAACATACATACATACATCCATCCATACATCCATCCGCACGCACTAAATGAAATAAAAATCGCACTTTTTGGCCTCTCGACGAGACCCCTTGTAATTTTTGGCAAAACCGTCACGTGCTAAAATTCAACCTAATTGAATACTACAATTTGTGACTTTAATTGAG